>CM038679.1:474066326-474207911 GCA_021605205.1 Aegilops longissima | reverse complement strand
TGAGGCAGCATTGTTCACTTTATTCCCTTTGAGGCTTGTGTTTTCAAATTCAGCGGGAACTTGTATCGTTCGTGCAGCCGTGAAGAGGAGGTTCGCGCCAAATTCCCTCGGTCGGGATGCCTCGGGTTCTCGGTGTTGATCGAGGCGGTGCTCGGACAATGCACCCGAGCTGAAGCGAGTACCCTTAACTATTCGTTCGAGCGCCGTTGGATTCCGTTGGAGTCCACTTCATAACTTCCTCCTTGAGGTGCGAACCACGATCGAGCGCCAGTCCTTCCGTTGCCTCTTGGTTGGCTGCCATCGTAAATGCGCCCGCCATCATCGATGGTGGCATCCTCGGCGCACCATCGGTGGTGGCATCGGTGTAGTCATCCTCGGCGGCACCATCGGTGGTCTCGGGATCGGTGGGGAAGGCGGCGGCCTCATAAAAGTGAGTTTGTTCCTCCATCTCTGGGACAGCTCCCAAAATGCCTTGCCGCCCGAACCCCGGCCTCATCGTTGTGGGCCATGTTTCTCTCTAAATAGAAACAAAGTTTGGTCAAAAGTTGGTTATTGTCAAGGAACAAGATCATGGTCTCATCATTTAGGGTTTATCGACACCGAGGCATCCTAAAATCTAAGCTTTTATCATTGAGGGTTTTTCGGCCAAGGCACCTAAAAGCCTAACCTTTCATCATTTCGGTTTTATCGACACGAGGCACCCTAAAAGCCATGCATTAGTCACAAATCGCGGGGCACTTGATCCTACTTAATTAACTACTAAGATACCCGGCCCATGCATTAGTCACAAGTACCCCATATGTCCTATTTTAGCAAAGTCATGCTAAAATTCACGGAAAATTTCAGCATGACCTTTGCTGAAAATAGGACATATGGAGTACCAATTTGCTTAGGAGCGGAAGTTAATCGACATTCCGGCAAACTCAAAGACCTCTCGAGTACCTGCAAAATCATCACGACCACGATGGTGGAGACAAAACCAACAAACTAGAAAAATCATCACAAATTGCTTTACATTAAAGATGATCATCATCTTTACAAGTCTTTCTCAATGTGATCACAAGTAATTGAGAGGCATCACAAGTAATTCAGAGCATCACAAGGCATTAGTAGTTCAATTACATGAACAAGTTTTACAAAGCACATCAATATGTATTGTATTTCATTGTGGAGTTATATACGGTATGTTACAACAAAACAGCTTAATCCATGCCTCGACTTATCAGAGTCATTACTTGTCAAATCTGAAGAAGGAACAATTTACTTGTGACATAGTTACAAATGATGACAGAGATAAAGCAACACCCTACACTAGCCTAAAAACAAGTGAAGTTTCACCCATATAAGAACAAGTGAATTCTAGTCCCATTGACACTCCTGGTTTTCTACAAACACCAAGTACTAGGGCACACAAAAGTTCTGAAATTTGTGTGCCTAACTGAATAACTGAATTTTCATAACCGAATAAACTGAATTTTCAAAACTGCAAGAAGCCAATTAAAAAATCCTCTCATCTCATATGAGGATTGTTAGCTGCTGCTAAACAGGCACGGGACAGACCCATGTTCATGTAGGTGTGTCTTTGTAGTTGTTTGGTACTTGTGGAAAAACGAAACAAAATGGTCTTCAAAGAATTCCCCACTCTCACAGATCATGGCTCTCTAGATTTAATCATGATTTTGCCATTGTTGAGATATAGGGAGGAAATGCAGCTTGAGGATTTCATAAGCTCCCTAGTGCAACAAATTACCTAAAATCTTGTACTAGTATCTTATCTTTGGTTAGGGTCAAAGACCCTATACCTTATACATACCATGTATCTTTAATTTTGTTTTATTAATACAAGACTGTAGGAGCCTCTCCCACTAGTTCACCTGTGACTACAGAGATATGGTAGCTTCCATGGCAAGCAAGAAGAGCCCCGATGAGGGGAGCTACTGGTTGCTCTCTATATATGTAGTCTGGACAAATTAACTAGCATCTGTCAAGTCTTGCGAGTTCCACACCATAAAAAAAAGTAGGATGTCAAGATAGTGAAACCATTGTCAAAGCACTCTTTCGAAATGACTTGGACAGAGAGGTATCATTAACAAGGGTTGGGGTGGCCTCGGAACATGTAAGTTCATCTTGTGATTTGTGAGCATGTTGCCTTTGTTTGGTTGTGGGCATATATTTTGACTCCATCCTGAGTTGAACCTTTTGCGTTAAGCAGAACCAAAAGATTCCATATATGTTCTTGACAAGCTGCCCTCACGGTGGCTTTTCTGCGGTGTAAGGCGGTGGTAAGTCTTTTCTTGTTACTCTTGGTGGCTTAGTGCATGGATCATATTATGTTTCATTCCTATAGTATTTTTAGTGACCATCAAATATCGAATGTTTCCTGATTTTGCAAAACTAATTAACCAACAGTTTTCATGGGTCATACTTAAGAAAATCTGGTGAAAGAACTCCAGTGTGGCCACTATGGTGCTAATAGTGTCTGTTTATTTTGTTGAGAGGAAGGCTCACACCTTTTGTACCTCCACAGGTACACCATGGTGAGTCTTGGAGCAGCGGCTGCCGACTTTGAAAGCAGCGGTACTCTCTCTCTCTCTCTCTCTCTCTCTCTACTTTTCGTTCTGAGCTATTCATTAGAATGCCACATGACTTCCACACTATTCTTGATGCAACTACAGTATTACTTTTCCAAGCCAATTATTGTTAGGTAGAGTTAGCATCGGCTGAAAACAATTCTGATCGAGAACGCGCTGCGGTTGCTAGAGACATCTTTTGTTATGCAGCATTTACTCTTATAACTAGCTAAGCAGCGGCAACTAGCACCTGATCATAATATTTGCTATTTTGGACCAGTTATATTTAGTTTAGTTCTAACCCGGTGTTTTGGTGATTTGTAGTGTCCTACAACTATTGTACCTTTCTTTGGCGACCAACCATTACAGGGAGAGCGGGTGCATGCTAGAGGGTAGGGCGTTACGCCTATACCGGTTGATCAATTCACTTTGCGAGAGTTGGTTGATGCTATAAAATTCATGTTGGATCCAGAGGTAACTCTACAACTTTTTGTGCTTGGGCGGATGAGACTTTTCTTTTGTTTCATATCATAAAATAGATAACAAGAATATGGGCCTTAGATGTGCCGAGCTGCGGTACCCGGATGTCGATGCATAGTAGAGAGCTACCAGAGCCTCTTATCCATGGGAGGAGGGAAGGGGATAGGGGTCAGGGCGGTAGCTTACCTTGGAGGAGCGGGCCGGGGTGGAGGAGGCGGTCGGAGAGGATAAGGTGCTCTGGCGGCGGTGGTGTGGGCAGGCGGCGTCCAGGCGGCGTGAGGTCGCGTCGGCGGGGCAGCGTCGAGGTGGCGGGGCAGCGGCGTCGAGGCGGGTCGGCGGCGTCGAGGCGGCGTCGAGGCTAGCTATCTGTTCACAATCTTCTTTCCCTTCTTTTTACATAAATGGAGTTCTTACGTGGAGCGGACGTCCTTTAGGTAGGGTGGTCCTGCTTCTTCTTGTGGTGTATGCTGCTACTTCATCATCGTCGTCATATTACGATCCTCGGTCGCCGTACTTGTCGAAGTCTTGCTCATTAGCTACTCCATCCATTCCAATGATCTTCCTTTGCCTCTCCTCCGACAACACGGTGGGCTTTGGCGGGTCGGTAATGAAAAGCATTGGTCCACTTGGGAAGCCAGACCCATGGCTCATTTTTCGCGGTGACTTTTGCGCCCATGATCTTGGATTAACCGGGTATAACCATGCTGGTGAAATACGGTCTTCTTTTATAGCGTTCTTGGCCCATCGACACGGAACATCGGACCTTCTCTCCGGTAGCTCAGCTCCCAGATCTCCTCGATCCTTCCGTAGTATCTGTCCTTGTCGTTACGGTGTAGGATTCCATCATTACCCGGAGTTACGATAACCATCGCTCTTCATGTCCTTGGCCTCGGTGTAGAATGTGTAGCCGTTGATATCGTCGCCTCATAGGTCATCGAGGTTGTGCTCGGCGCCTGTGACAAAGCGAATATGAGTTGTTCTTCGCGGAAGAATCCTCATGTAAAGGTATGTGAAGCTTCTGCTTGAACCAACGCGTGAAACATGAGTTGTGCTCTTTGAGTGTATCTCCGTCCAGTCCTCTGTTGGCCTCGGTCATTGTCGTCTTCTTAATAAAGGTTTGTGCTCTACCACCCAAGGATCGACCACGTCTATGTGTTGTAGCGCGACTAGGTTTGCTCTTTCAAAGTCGGTGAGTCGACCCTCGAAATCGACATGCATTTCGCTGGCGACCCTCACGGTGACCCCATCCAGCGAGCCTGCCGAGGTGCTGTTGACAGGCAGACCAGCGGGTTCTCGATGCCTAGATAATTAGTGCGATGGGAGATGCACTCTTGATTGAGAAAGCCCCGGCTATGCTTCCTTACGGGCGTGAGATGTTGCGAACGTATCCTTTGATGACACCATTCATCCTTTGAGCGGCATCATCTTTGTGCGAGGAGCGTCGGCCCGAGTTGGATGATATCCTCCACTATATGGACCAGCGGATGCACCATAGCGTCGAAGAATGCGGGCGGGAAGTACATCTCAAGCTCGCATAGTATCACCACGATCTCTTCTGTAGCCTTCGAGTTGCCTCCGCCAATCGACTTAGAGATGGCGTCGAAGAAGTTGCATAGGCCAAATAGCATTTCCGCGGACGTGCTCGTCCATGATCCTGGATTACAACTGGAAATGTCTGCGTCATCGGCACATGAGCGGTCGTGAGACTTCATCCCGCTGAACTTCGCTTCACTGGGTCTAGGTATCTCGCTTATCTTCCCAGCGTAACCGTAGGAAGTTTTACTCCTAGGAGGCAGGTGAAAAACTGCTCGATCTCCTCGACTTAGAGTGAAGCCGCGCGGGAGGGTAGTCATTCCGGTCTTCTTGGCCTTTTGCCTTTGCGGCGACTTTACGTGTCCCGCTTCGCCTCATCATCATCATCATCATCATCATCATCATATATAGCGTGAAGCTCTGCCTGATGCCCATTGATTTCAAGTCGCCCTTGCTTTGGCCCATCTTTGGTCCTCTCGGCATGTTGAGCAGGTACCAAGCAGACTCTACGCACACGTTCTTCGTGATATGCATGACATCAAGGCTGTGAGGCACACGGTGGATCTTCGATCTGACAAGTCCCGAGAAAACAGACCTCGTTTTCCATACCTTCAGCGATGGCTCTGGCGCCTTCGCTTCTTTCCGGCTCTGGCGCCTTTTGCTTCTTTCGGCGGTGGGCAGTCTTTCCAATTTTTCAACAGCTTGTCTATTTCCTCGCCGCTCCTCGTACAGGCGTTTTGAGTTCGGTTTCACCATCGAACAGATCCTTGCGTTTCCTCCACGGGTCATCGTCGCGAAGCCACCTTGATGTCCCATGAACACGATTTCGAAGACCGGGATCTCTATCTAGCTAGCGTCGTTGTGTCATCCATGCACCTTACGCATCCAGAAAATCCGTGGACTACCTGCCCGCGAGATATCCGTAACGAGATAATCGTGCACCGTCGTGAGCGGTCGGCTCTCATAGGAAATATTCTTTCTGCGGCGTCCCACGTATTGGTGGCGTTTTCCACAGCGTGTCAAGCTCCTCTTTCAGCAGCCCGGATCTGATTGATGTCGTTCCCTGGTTGTTTGGCCCTTCAATTAGCATACTCATGTGAATGTACTTCCTCTTCATGCACAACCAGGGGGAAGGTTGTACATCCACACAAACACAGGCCAGGTGCTATGTGTGCTTCTCACGGCTGCCAAGCGGATTGACTCCATCGGTGCTCGCGCCCAAAGACGATGTTCCTTGGATCGTTCCCAAATTCCGAGTCTTTGAAGTTCAACGCTTGCCACCGGCTCGCATCCTTAGGGTGACTCAGCATCTTGTCTTTTTATCTATCCCGGATCATTTGCGTCATCTTCGCTTCTTCTCCTCCCTATCCGGCGTGCCAGCGCAGGAGCTTTGCTACCTTAGGGTCCATGAAATAGCGCTGCAGACGAGAGGTGATCGGAAAGTACCACACCACTTTTCGAGGAGCTTTCTTCCTCTTCTTGTATCGAGTGGCGCCGCTTTACCGGACATATGGTAGACTCCAGCGTGCTCGTCCCGATGAATGATGCAATTGTTCATGCACACATGGTATTTCACGTGCGGTAAATCGAGAGGACACGATTTTCTTCGCCTCCTCCAAACTGGTGGGCACTTGTTCCCCTTGGGAAGGCGTTCCTACGAATGACATGTTCTCGTCGAAGCATCGTCGGTCATTTTGTGTTTTACCTTCATCTCGAGCCATGGCGTTACTTTCGGCGGTATCCTCGGGCTGCATCCTTCATACAATGGAGTAACGCGTCTAACTCAAGTTGATCCATCTTGGCTTTCTCTCGGGCAGCTCTTGCGTTATCCGTCTGCTTGAGAAGCAGCTCTTGAATATGAGGTCATGCACCCAGCCCATCGATGGTCCAGCGTCATCTCGCTCGCCCGCATCATCATCTTCATGATCATGCCGCCGCCTGCTCCGGCATCTTCCTCATCATCATGTCCTGCATCTTCTACATGATGACTGTATGCAACATCACCGTCGTGATCATCTCCTGGGGATTCTTCGTCTTCTCGCCCTTAGAGCATGGTGGTTGTCTTGCTGCCCTTCCTCATTTCTTGCCCGGCCCGCATGGGCGACTTCATAGTCATCTTCATCACCTTGCCACCGATAGCCATTCATGAAACCATGCAAGAGCAGGTGGTCCCTTTCCTGCCGGAATCCGGGTTCGCAATAAGGCTCTTCACTTGCATCTTCGACACGGACATCTTATCTCCGTCTCGTTCTTTTGAAGCATCTCGGCCTTCGCGGACCTCAAAACCTATTCACGATGCCTTCGGTCATCGTGCGGACCATAATCGCTTCTGAGGTAGAGCAAAAGCGATATTTTAGAACCAAACAAAAATTTGGCATGACTTTCCCTAAAATAGGACCAAAAGAATGCTTAATGCCAAAATTCTGCTTGAAGCGAAATGAATCAACATTCCGGCAAAATATTAGCAACTATCGCATTTCAAATACGGTACACCTCAAACACAAACACATATGCAACACCACAAACATATGCAACACCACGAACATACATAGATCTAGCTAGGCGTAAAAAGTGCATGTGCACATTGTTGTAGGGAGAACAACATAAATATAGCTTCCCCTTACTTACCTATTAAAACAAGGTAATTTAACCACTTAATTTGAATGAATCTATGGTGGAAATGAGGTGAAAAGAGGAGGCACCGAGACAAGGAGGAGGTGGAGAGAATGAAGTGGGGAGAAAGTGAGTGTGGGTAGGAGAGGCTGTCCCAAATATCTTGTTGCTGCCCACTTACTAATGGCCCGCCTCTTGCATGGTGCGCCATTAGTAGTTACAACTACTAATGGCGCACTTAAGCAGAGATCGCCATTAGTATGTTTGAACAAGCGCACTAGTTCAAAAAAAATTCTATACTAATGGCGCACCTTTCTCGCAGTGCGCCATTAGTAATTACAACTACTAATGGCGCGCCGGCGGATGCGCCATTAGTATGTTTAAACAAGCGCACTAGTTCAAAAAAATTTTGATACTAATGGCGCACCCTTTGCATAGTGCGCCATTAGTAGTTTAAACACTAATGGCGCATCGGAAGGTGGTGCGCCATTAGTATATACTAATGGCGCACCATCTTTGCAGTGCGCCATTAGTGTCAATCCCATCTATAGCCCTTTTTCTAGTAGTGCCTGATGCCTAGGTACTCTTAGCCCGCTTGCCTCCTTAGCACCAAAGAGGAAATGAGGATGCTCGCGCGCTGCAACGCCCCCTGGCACCCTTTGGCACCGTTAATAATGGCTCACGTCCACGAGAGTCCCGAGGTTTGCCCGCATTGATATCTCCACTCCTCGTGAGCTGTCTAGCTAGGACACTCGGAGGAGGTCTTGCGTCCTCCGCCTCATGAGTCTTGGACCCTCGCGGTCTTGGATCTGTGTTGATGAAGATGGGCCATACGACTCTTAGCCACGTTGTGGGCATGACGAGCAAGTCTGGGTACCCCCGTTCCGAGTACACCGACACTGATGTGGCTGATTATCTGAACAACATGCCATGCACATTATACAAAATAGATACAATGATTGTCTTTGCCCTTCATCTATGCTTGTTATGTTGACATGGTAATCCAATAGTGTGGTGAAGCTCCCCGCATTATGAACAATGCCAAATTATGCTATTGATATTTTGAACTTACTCTTTATTTTCTAATTTGAAACTGGATGGAATTGACATCACAGTTATCATCTTTGTTTATACACATGCAAAACTTATCACCTCTCTGCTTGTTTTAGGGTGATATGCCTGATGGCATGCACAAGTTTGCTAAAGGCTATGAGACAAACCCAAGATATATTACAGCAAACAATGCAAAACATCTTGAAGATAGCGAGACAACCCCAAATTCTTGTCTTGATGCAGTTTTCAAGTTACTTGATACTAGCAGTCAGACAAGCTCACAGAATTCACTGTGTGAATCAGTTCGACTTCTTCAGTCCCAAGTTCTAGCAGAAAGGCGTTATACAACTCAACTTTGACTTGAAGTCCTATCTCTAAAAAATATTGCGGAGAACACCAATGAGAACCTCATTGCTAAACAGCTACACCTGGAAGCTATGACTGACATGCTAGGCCGGTCTCACAGCCTTGCTCAGTAGCTTGCGTAGCAGTTCCTGCGCAAGGCTAACCCTTCTTGAACTGTCTTGGAAGTGGTCTTGGTTCAGTATTATTTTGTTACACTGCAATGGTGCCCAGTTTTTGTAATCTGCTTCTTCGTTGCGCTTTATGATCACTCGTGACGAACTTCGATGCCCAGTGGATGTAATATATACCATAAATCCTTTATTGTGTAGTGTAGGTTTATTCTAAGTTACTAAGCCGTAATTTCTTTATTGTATAAAGTAGGTTTGTTCTTAATTCCTACTTGTTACTGCCATCTTTTGCTATCTGAAAAAATGGAGAAAATCTGATGTAGTCGACCGGGCCGAAACATTCGCCTCTAACGGGTCTGCTTTTTAGCAGGCCACAACTGGGCCGGCCTGCAACTTTCTTGGGCCTGAAAGGCAATTGGGGCCTTCACAATTTGCGCCAGGCCCACAACTTACACTGGCCTATATTTGGTCCAAAGATTAGTTGGGCCTTTAGTGGACCCAGCGCTTAGTTGGGCCCATGTAGCTTTAGGCCATTAACAGGCTGAATATTCTGCTGGCCTGTTACGGCCCAGAAGAAACCATGGGCCTTTAGCAGGACGAAATGCATGTTGGGCCTCAATTTTCACTAGTCGCCGATGGGCCATCAGCAGGATGAAATATAGACCGGGCCTTAGTTGGCCCACTGATATCATGGGCCTTTAAGAGGCAGAGAGCTAAGTAAAGGCATCAACGAGCCGAATTCTATGGCAGGCCTTTAACAGGCCCAAAGTCACGTTGAGCGGAACTATTGCCACCTTTGTCACGGGCCGTTAGAGGGCCGGATGTCATGTCGTACCATATATGGCCTGAGGGAGTTCTGGATTAGGGGGTCCTCGGACAGCCGGACTATATCCTTTGGCCGGATTGTTGGACTATGAAGATACAAGATTGAAGACTCCATCCCGTGTCCGGATGGGAATCTCCTTGGCGTGAAAGGCAAGCTTGGAAATACAGATATGTAGATCTCCTCCCTTGTAACCGACTCTGTGTAACCCTAGCCCCCTCCGGTGTCTATATAAACCGGAGGGTTTAGTCCGTAGGACAACAACAACAATCATACCATAGGCTAGCTTCTAGGGTTTTAGCCTCTATGATCTTGTGGTAGATCAACTCTTGTAATACTCATATCATCAAGATCAATCAAGCAGGAAGTAGGGTATTACCTCCCTCGAGAGGGCCCGAACCTGGGTAAACATCGTGTCCCTCGCCTCCTGTTACCAACTGCCTTAGACACACAGTTTGGGACCCCCTACCCGAGATCCGCCGGTTTTGACACCGACATTGGTGCTTTCATTGAGAGTTCCACTGTGCCGTCACCGTAAGGCTTGATGGCTCCTTCGATCATCGGCAACGATGCAATCCCGGGTGAGGTTTTCATCCCCGGACAGATCTTCGTACTTTCGGCGGCCCAGTCTGCGGGCCAACTCGCAGCCATCTGGAGCAGATCGAGAGCTACGCCCATGGCCATCAGGTCAGGTTCAGAAACTTGAACTATACTGCCGACATCCGCGGAGACTTGATCTTTGACAGATTCGAACCCATGTCAGGTGCGTCGCACAATCACGACGGGCATGACTTAACTCTGCCGTCAGGCAGTGTTCGGGTGATCACACCTGCAACAACTCTGGCCCTCAATCCGGAACAAATTGCGCCATCGGAGGACGGGTGGATAGACCCCGCCACGGAGGCCGCACTCTCAGTGGCGATAGAGCCGAATACTGAGTTCACCTCCTATGAGAGCCCTGTTGCCGAACCATTGGACTCTTCCCCAGCCACGGGCTCCGAGCCGCCTACGTCCGTGCCTATCGAATCTGATTGGGCACCGATCATGGAGTTTACCTCCGCAGATATCTTTTAGCACTCGCCTTTTGGCGATGTGCTACATTCATTAAGGTCTCTCTCCTTGTCAGGAGAACCTTGGCCGAACTATGTCCGGCTAGAATGGGATGCGGACGACGAAGAAATTTGCTCTACCCACCACCCACTTAATAGGCACGGTCGACGATTTAACCGACATGCTCGACTTCGACTCCGAAGACATTGATGGTATGGACGACGATGCAGGAGACGAACATGAACCACTGCCCACAGGGCGCTGGACCGCCACCTCATCATATGATATATACATGGTGGATACCCCAAAGAAGGCGATGGCGATAAGACAGCGGAGGATGACCCCTCCAAGAAGCAACCCAAGCACCGGCGTCGTGGCGCGCTCTAAGTCTCGCCATAGCAAAAGTAGTAATCTTGGCACAAGAAACAATAACACTCCGGATAGTGCGAACACGACAATCCCTCCAGCCAGATTTAGGCGGGAGGATGAACAAGCTAGCCCTCGAGCAGGCAGCGGAGCGGAGAAACGGAGGATGACAATTACATACCTCTCTCCGAAGACGAGGTGAGCCTCGGCGACGAAGAATTTATCGTGCCTGAAGATCCCGTCGAGCAGGAGTGCTTCAAGTGCCGACTTATAGCCACAGCAAATAGCCTAAAGAAAAAGCAACAACAACTTCGAGCTGATCAAGATCTGCTAGCGGATAGATGGACCGAAGTCCTGGCGGCCGAGGAATACGAACTCGAGCGCCCAACCAAGAGTTATCCAAAACGTAGGTTGCTACCTCAACTCGAGGAGGAAGCGTGGAAACCTACATCACCAGCGTATGATGCGGCTGATCGGCCACCTCATGGCCGAGACATAGAGGCATTTCAGCCTGAAGTCCAGCCTGCACCCCGCCGCCACTCAAACAAAAATACCAAGGCCCGGGGAAACACGCGGGACCTGCGATACGTATTGGATAACAAGGTAAAACATGCAAGATCGATCTACGGATCATGGGGGCGCGCACCAACGCGAGACGATGACCGTCACGCCGGATACACTAAAAGCAAATCCGGCCGGGCCGAATACAGCAGACAAGACTCATATGAACTACGCCGTGATATAGCCCGGCACAGAGGCGCCGCACACCCCCTATGCTTCACTGACGAAGTAATGGATCATGAATTCCCAGAGGGTTTTAAACCCATAAATATCGAATCATATGATGGTAAAACAGATCCCACGGTATGGATCAAGGATTTCCTCCTCCACATCCACATGGCTCGCGGTGATGATCTACATGCCATCAAGTACCTCCCACTAAAACTCAAAGGACCAGCTCGGCATTGGCTGAATAGCTTGCCAGCAGACTCAATTGGCAGTTGGGAGGATTTGGAAGACGCATTCCTTGACAACTTCCAGGGCAATTATGTGCGACCACCAGATGCTGATGACCTGAGCCATATAACTCAGCAGCCAGGGGAATCGGCCAGGCAATTCTGGACATGGTTCCTAACTAAGAAAAACCTAATTGTCGACTGTCCAGATGCAGAGGCCTTAGCGGCATTTAAGCATCACATCCGTGATGAGTGGCTCGCCCGGCACCTCGGCCAGGAGAAGCCGAAGTCTATGGCAGCCCTCATGACACTTATGACCCGCTTTTGCGCGGGCGAAGATAGTCGGTTGGCTCGTAGTACCAATACAGCAAGCAAACCTGGCGTATCAGAAGCCAAGGATAGCAATGGCAAACCACGACGCGACAAACACAAGCGCTGCAAATATGGTGAAAACACCGAAAATACGGCAGTTAATGCCAGGTTCATGGGCTCAAAGTCCGGTCAGCAGAAAGGGTGACCCAAAAATAAAAATCCAGGTCCATCCAGTCTGGACCGCATATTCGATCACCAATGCTAAATTCATGGCACCCCAGAAACGCCAGCCACCCATACCAACAGAGAATGCTGGGTCTTCAAACAAGCCAGTAGGGCAGGCGCCAAAGACGAAGGTGAAGGAAATATGCCCTAGAGGCAATAATAAAGTTATTATTTATTTCCTTATTTCATGATAAATGTTTATTATTCATGCTAGAATTGTATTAACCGGAAACATGATACATGTGTGAATACATAGACAAACATATAGTCACTAGTATGCCTCTACTTGACTAGCTCATTAATCAAAGATGGTTATGTTTCCTAACCATAGACATGTGTTGTTATTTGATTAATGGGATCACATCATTAGGAGAATGATGTGATTGACATGACCCATTCCGTTAGCCTAGCACTTGATCATTTAGTATATTGCTATTGCTTTCTTCATGACTTATACATGTTCCTGTAACTATGAGATTATGCAACTCCCATTTACCGGAGGAACACTTTGGGAGCTACCAAACGTCACAACGTAACTGGGTGATTATAAAGGAGTACTACAGGTGTCTCCAAAGGTACATGTTGGGTTGGCGTATTTGAGATTAGGTTTTGTCACTCCGATTGTCGGAGAGGTATCTCTGGGCCCTCTCGGTAATGCACATCACTATAAGCCTTGCAAGCAATGTAGCTAATGAGTTAGTTACGGAATGATGCATTACGTAACGAGTAAAGAGACTTGCCGGTAACGAGATTGAACTAGGTATTGGATACCGACGATCGAGTCTCGGGCAAGTAACATACCGATGACAAAGGGAACAAAGTATGTTGTTATGCGGTTTGACCGATAAAGATCTTCGTAGAATATGTAGGAGCCAATATGGGCATCCAGGTTCCGCTATTGGTTATTGACCAAGAATAGTTCTAGGTCATGTCTACATAACTTCTCGAACCCGTAGGGTCCGCACGCTTAAGGTTTCGATGATAGTTATATTATGAGTTTATGAGTTTTGATGTACCGAAGGAGTTCGGAGTCCCGGATGAGATCGGGGACATGACGAGGAGTCTCGAAATGGTCGAGACGTAAAGATCGATATATTGGACGACTATATTCGGACATCGGAAAGGTTCCGAGTGATTCGGGTATTTTTCGGAGTACCGGGTAGTTACGGGAGAAGCAATGGGCCTTGATGGGCTTTAGTGGGAAAGGAGAAAGGGCCAAGGGGCTGCTGCGCCCCCTCCCTCTAGTCCGAATTGGACTAGGGAAAGGGGCCGCCACCTTTCCTTCTCCTCCACTTCCTTCTCCTTCCTCCCTCTTGGTGGACTCCTACTAGGACTTGGAATCCTATTAGGACTCCACATCCTGGCCGCACCAAGCCTTGGCGGCCTCCTCCTCCTCCATCCTTTATATCACAGGGCAGGGGGCACCCCATGACACACTAGTTGATCTACGGATCGTTCCTTAGCCGTGTCGGTGCCCCCTCCACCATATTCCACTTGGTCATATCGTCATGAGCTTAGGCGAAGCCCTGCGCCGGAGAAGTCATATCGTCATGAGCTTAGGCGAAGCCCTGCGTCGGTGGAGGTGTCGTGCTGACGGAACTCATCCCCGACACTTTGCTGGATCGGAGTCCGGGGATCGTCATCGAGCTGAATGTGTGCTGAACACGGAGGTGTCGTACGTTCGGTACTTGGATCGGTCGGATCGTGAAGACGTACGACTACATCAACCGTGTTGTTATAACGCTTCGCTTACGGTCTCACGAGGGCGTGGACGGACACTCTCCCTCTCGTTGCTATGCCATCACCATGGTCTTGCGTGTGCGTAGGATTTTTTGAAATTACTCGTTCCCCAACAGTGGTATCGAGCCAGGTTTTATGCGTTGATGTCATATGCACGAGTAGAACACAAGTGAGTTGTGGGCGATATAAGTCATCTTGCTTACCAGCATGTCATACTTTGGTTCGGCGGTATTGTGAGATGAAGCGGCCGGACCGGCATTACGCGTCACGCTTACGCGAGACTGGTTTCACCGCTTGAGCACTCGTTGCTTAAAGGTGACCGGCGGTGTCTGTCTCTCTCACTTTAGTTGAACCGAGTGTGGCTACGCCCGGTCCTTGCGAAGGTTAAAACAGCACCAACTTGACAAACTATCGTTGTGGTTTTGATGCGTAGGTAAGAACGGTTCTTGCTCAGCCCGTAGCAGCCACGTAAAACTTGCAACAACAAAGTAGAGGACGTCTAACTTGTTTTTGCAGGGCATGTTGTGATGTGATGTGGTCAAGGCGTGATGCTATATTTTATTGTATGAGATGATCATGTTTTGTAACCGAGTTATCGGCAATGGCGAGAGCCATATGGTTGTCGCTTTATTGTATGAAATGCAACGCCATGTAATTGCTTTACTTTATCACTAAGCAGTAGCGATAGTCGTAGAAGCAATAGTTGGCGAGACGACAACGATGCTACGATGGAGATCAAGGTGTCGCGCCGGTGGCGATGGTGATCATGGCGGTGCTTGGCGATGGAGATCACAAGCACAAGATGATGATGACCATATCATATCACTTATATTGATTGCATGTGATGTTTATCCTTTATGCATCTTATCTTGCTTTGATTGACGGTAGCATTATAAGATGATCTCTCACTAAAATTATCAAGAAGTGTTCTCCACGAGTATGCACCGTTGCCAAAGTTCATAGTACCCGGACACCACGTGATGATCGGGTGTGATAAGTTCTCGTCCATCTACAACGGGTGCAAAACAGTTGCACACGCGAATACTCAAGTTAAACTTGACGAGCCTAGCATATAACAGATATGGCCTCGGAACACGGAGACCGAAGGTCGGCGTGAATCATATAGTAGATATGATCAACATAGTGATGTTCACCATTGAAACTACTCCATCTCACGTGATGATCGGACATGGTTTAGTTGATTTGGATCACGTAATCACTTAGATGACTAGAGAGATGTCTGTCTAAGTGGGAGTTTTTAATATGATTAATTAAACTTTAATTTATCATGAACTTAGTCTGGTAGTATTTTGCAAATTATGTTGTAGATCAATAGCTCGCGTTGTTGCTTCCCTATGTTTCTATATGTGTTCCTAGAGAAATTGTATTGAAAAATGTTAGTAGCAATGATGCGGATTGGATCCGTGATCTGAGGTTTATCCTCATTGCTGCACGTATGAATTATGTCCTTAATGCACCGCTAGGTGACAGACCTATTGCAGGAGTAGATGCGGCGTTATGAGCGTTTGGCTAGCTCAATATGATGACTACTTGATAGTTTAGTGCACCATGCTTAAAGGCTTAGAATCGGGACTTCAAAGGCGTTTTGAGCGTCATGGACCATATGAGATGTTCCAGAATTGAAGTTAATATTTCAAGCAAATACCGAGTTGAGAGATATGAAGTCTCCAACAAGTTCTATAGCTAAAAGATGGAGGAGAATCGCTCAACTAGTGAGCATGTGCTCAGATTATGCAGGTACTTCAATCGCTTGAATCAAGTGGGAGTTAATCTTCCAGATAAGATAGTGATTGACAGAATTCTCTAGTCACCATCACCAAGTTAGTAGAACTTCGTGATGAACTATAATATGCAAGGGATGACAAAAGTAATTCCCAAGCTCTTCGTGATGCAGAAATCGACGAAGGTAGAAATCAAGAAAAGAGCATCAAGTGTTGATGATTGACAAGACCACTAGTTTCAAGGAAAGGGAAAAGGGAAGAAGGGAACTTCAAGAAGAACGGCAAGCAAGTTGCTGTTCGAGTGAAGAAGCCCAAGTCTGGACCTAAGCCTGAGACTAAGTGTTTTTTCTGCAATGGAACTGGTCACTGGAAGCGGAACTACCCCAAGTATTTGGCGGATAAGAAGGATGGCAAATTGAACAAGAGTATATTTGATATACAGGTTATTGATGTGTGCCTTACTAGTGTTTATAGTAGCCCCAGTATTTGATACTTGTTCGGTTGCTAGATTAGTAACTCAAACAGGAGTTACGAATAAGCAGAGACTAGTTGAAGGGAAGTGACGATGAGTGTTGGAAGTAGTTCCAAGATTGATATGATCATCATCGCACACTCCTATACTTTCGGGATTAGTGTTAAACCTAAATAAATGTTATTTGGTGTTTGCGTTGAGCATGAATATGATTTGATCATGTTTATTGCAAAATGGTTATTCATTTAAAGTCAAAGAATAATTGTTGTTCTGCTTACATGAATAAAACCTTCAATGGTCATACACCCAATGAAAATAGTTTTCAAAACGGTTATTCATTTAAAGTTAAAGAATAATTGTTGTTACTGCTTAAATGAATAAAACCTTCATGGTCATACACCCAATGAAAATAGTTTATTGGATCTCGATCGTAGTGATACGCATATTCATAATATTGATGCCAAAAGATGCAAAGTTAATAATGATAGTGCAACTTATTTGTGGCACTGCCGTTTAGGTCATATCGGTATAAAGCGCATGAAGAAACTCCATAAGGATGGATTTTTGGAATCACTTGGTTATGAATCATTTGATGCTTGCGAACCGTGCCTTTTGGGCAAGATGACTAAAACTCCGTTCTCGGAACAATGGAACAAGCTACTGACTTGTTGGAAATAATACATATATACCGATGTATGCGATCCAATGAGTGTTGATGCTCGTGGCAAGTATCGTTATTTCTCGACCTTCACAAATGATTTGAGTAGATATGGGTATATCTACTTGATGAAACATAAGTCTGAAATAGTTGAAAGGTTCAAAGAATTTCAGAGTGAAGTGGAAAATCATCGTAACAAGAAAATAAAGTTTCTGCGATCTGATCGTGGAGATGAATATTTGAGTTACGAGTTTGGTCTTCAATTAAAACAATGTGGAATAGTTTCACAGCTCACGCCACCTGGAACACCACAATGTTATGGTGTGTCCGAACGTCGTAACCGCACTTTATTGGATATGATGCGATCTATGATGTCTCTTATCGGTTTACCACTATCATTTTGGGGTTATGCATTAGAGACAGCTGCATTCACGTTTAAAAGGGCACCATCTAAATCCGTTGAGATGACACCGTATGAACTATGGTTTAGCAGTAAACCTAAGCTGTTGTTTCTTAAAGCTTGGAGTTTCGATGCTTATATGAAAAGGTTTCAACCTGATAAGCTCGAACCCAAATCGGAGAAGTGCGTCTTCATAGAATACCCAAAGGAAATAGTTGGGTACACCTTCTATCACAGATCCGAAGGCAAGTTATTCGTTGCTAAAAATGGATCCTTTCTAGAGAAGGAGTTTCTCTCGAAAGAAGTGAGTGGGAGGAAAGTAGAACTTGATGAGTTAATTGTACCTTCTCCTTATTGGAAATTAGTTCATCACGAAATCAGTTCGATGATTCCTACACCAATTAGTGAGGAAGTTAATGATGATGATCATGAAACTTCAGATCAAGTTGCTACCAAACCTCGTAGATCTTCGAGTAAAATCCGCACTGAGTGGTACGGTAATCATGTTCGGAAGTCATGTTACTAGACCATGATGAACCTACGGACTATGAGGAAGCGATGATGAGCCCAAATTCATGAAATGGCTTGAGGCCATGAAATCTGAGATAGGATCCATGTATGAGAACAAAGTATGGACTTTGATTGACTTGCTCGATGATCAGCAAGCCATGTTAAATAAATGGATCTGTAAGAGGAAGATAGATGCTGATAGTAGTGTTACTATCTACAAAGCTAGACTTGTCGAAAAAGGTTTTTGACAAAGTTCAAGATGTTGAATACAATGAGATTTTCTCACTCGTATCGATGCTTAAAAGTCTGTCCGAATCATGTTAGCAATTGCCACATTTTATGAAATCTGGCAAATGGATGTCAAAACTGCATTCCTTAATGGTTTTCTTAAAGAAGAGTTGTATATGATGCAACCAGAAGGTTTTGTCAATCCTAAAGGAGCTAACAAAATGTGCAAGCTCCAGCGATCCATCTATGGACTGGTGCAAGCATCTCGGAGTTGGAATAAACGCTTTGATAGTGTGATCAAAGCATATGGTTTTATCTGAGACTTTTGGAGAAGCCTGTATTTACAAGAAAGTGAGTGGGAGCACTACAAGATTTCGATAAGTATATGTGAATGACATATTGTTGATCGGAAATAATGTAGAATTATTCGCAAAGCATAAAGGAGTATTTGAAAGGAGTTTTCAAAAAAAGGACCTCGGTGAAGCTGCTTACATATTGAGCATCAAGATCTATAGAGATAGATCAAGACGCTTGATAAGTTTTTCAATGAATACATACCTTGACAAGATTTTGAAGTAGTTCAAAATGGAACAGTCAAAGAAAGAGTTCTTGCACGTGTTACAAGGTGTGAGATTGAGTAAGACTCAAAACCCGACCACGGCAGAAGATAGAAAGAGAATGAAAGTCATTCCCTATGCATCAGCCATAGGTTCTATAAAGTATGTCATGTTGTGTACCAGATCTATTGCATACCCTACCACTAAGATTGGCAAGGGAGTGCAATAGAGATCTAGGAGTAGATCAATGGACAGCGGTCAAAATTATCCTTAGTAGAATAAGGATATATTTCTCGATTATGGAAATGAAAAAAGGTTAAATAAGTAAAGGGTTACGTCGATGCAAGTTTTAACACTAATCTAGATGACTCTGAGTCTCAATCTGGATACATATTGAAAGTGGGAGCAATTAGCTAGAGTAGCTCCGTGCGAGCATTGTAGACATAGAAATTTGCAAAATACTTACGGCTCGAATGTGATGAGACCGTTGACTAAAATTATCTCACAAGCAAAACATGATCACACCTTAGTACTCTTTGGGTGTTAATCACATAGCGATGTGAACTAGATTATGACTCTAGTAAACCCTTTGGGTGTTGGTCACATGTCGATGTGAACTATGGGTGTTAACCACATATAGATGTGAACTATTGATGTTAAATCACATGGCGATGTGAACTAGATTATTGACTCTAGTGCAAGTGGGAGATGAAGGAAATATGCCCTAGAGGCAATAATAAAGTTCTTATTTATTTCCTTATTTCATGATAAATGTTTATTATTCATGCTAGAATTGTATTAACCGAAACATGATACATGTGTGAATACATAGACAAACATATAGTCACTAGTATGCCTCTACTTGACTAGCTCATTAATCAAAGATGGTTATGTTTCCTAACCATAGACATGTGTTGTTATTTGATTAATGGGATCACATCATTAGGAGAATGATGTGATTGACATGACCCATTCCGTTAGCCTAGCACTTGATCGTTTAGTATATTGCTATTGCTTTCTTCATGACTTATACATGTTCCTGTAACTATGAGATTATGCAACTCCGTTTACGGAGGAACACTTTGGGAGCTACCAAACGTCACAACGTAATGGGTGATTATAAAGGAGTACTACAGGTGTCTCCAAAGGTACATGTTGGGTTGGCGTATTTGAGATTAGGTTTTGTCACTCCGATTGTCGGAGAGGTATCTCTGGCCCTCTCGGTAATGCACATCACTATAAGCCTTGCAAGCAATGTAGCTAATGAGTTAGTTACGGAATGATGCATTACGAACGAGTAAAGAGACTTGCCGTAACGAGATTGAACTAGGTATTGGATACCGACGATCGAGTCTCGGGCAAGTAACATACCGATGACAAAGGGAACAAAGTATGTTGTTATGCGGTTTGACCGATAAAGATCTTCGTAGAATATGTAGGAGCCAATATGGGCATCCAGGTTCCGCTATTGGTTATTGACCAAGAATAGTTCTAGGTCATGTCTACATAACTTCTCGAACCCGTAGGGTCCGCACGCTTAAGGTTTCGATGACAGTTATATTATTAGTTTATGAGTTTTGATGTACCGAAGGAGTTCGGAGTCCCGGATGAGATCGGGGACATGACGAGGAGTCTCGAAATGGTCGAGACGTAAAGATCGATATATTGGACGACTATATTCGGACATCGGAAAGGTTCCGAGTGATTCGGTATTTTGGAGTACCGGTAGTTACTGGGAGAAGCAATGGGCCTTGATGGGCTTTAGTGGGAAAAGGAGAAAGGGCCAAGGGGCTGCGCCCCCCTCCCTCTCGGTCTGAATTGGACTAGGGAAAGGGGCGGCCACCTTTCCTTCTCCTCCACTTCCTTCTCCCTTCCTCCCCTCTTGGTGGACTCCTACTAGGACTTGGAATCCTAGTAGGACTCCACATCCTGGCCGCACCAAGCCTTGGCCGGCCTCCTCCTCCTCCATCCTTTATATATGGGGGCAGGGGGGCACCCCATGACACACTAGTTGATCTACGGATCGTTCCTTAGCCGTGTGCGGTGCCCCCCTCCACCATATTCCACTTGGTCATATCGTCATGAGCTTAAGCGAAGCCTGCGCGGAGAAGTCATATCATCGCGGAGCTTAGGTGAAGCCCTGCGTCGGTGGAGCATCATCATCGTCACCACACCGTCGTCTTGACGAACTCATCCCGACACTTTGCTGGATCGGTCCGGGATCGTCATCGAGCTGAATGTGTGCTGAACACGGAGGTGTCGTACGTTCGGTACTTGGATCGGTCGGATCGTGAAGACGTCGACTACATCAACAGCGTTGTTATAACGCTTCGCTTCACGGTCTCACGAGTGCGTGGACAGACACTCTCCCCTCTCGTTGCTATGCCATCACCATGGTCTTGCGTGTGCGTAGGATTTTTTTTGAAATTACTATGTTCCCCAACAGAAGGAGGGTCTCAAAGTGATGATAGCGACGAAGAGCCCAGATCACCGAACATAGGAGGGCAAAAGAAATTTCCCCCGCATATTCCATCGGTGAATGTGGTCAATACCACCCAAATTACCAACTCGGACCGGATATGCACCCTTAGGGATGGCGACTCAACGGAACTAGTCGTCCCACAATATAAACTAGGGCCTGTCACCTTCAACCGCACGGATCGTCCGGTTAACGCCAATCAGGGCAATCCAGCCGCACTAGTCCTCGACCCAATAATAGACGGGTTCCACCACACTCGAGTCCTTATGGATGGAGGTAGCAGTCTAAATCTGCTTTACCAAGACACAGTGCGCAAGATGGGCATCGATCATTCGGCGATCAAACCCACTAAAGCCACTTTCAGAGGCATTATACCAGGTGTGGAAGTTAGCTGTACAGGCTCCATTGCCTTTGAGATAGTCTTCGGATCACCAGAAAATTACCGTACCAAAGAGTTAATCTTCGAAATCGTCCCTTTCCGCATCGATTATCAAGCACTGCTCGGATGAACCGCGTTCGCTTGATTAAACGCGGTGCCACATTATGCCTACCGTAAGCTCAAGATGACTGGTCCACGCGGTGTCATCATGGTTAATGGCAAGGCCGAACCTTCCCTCGGCACCAACAAATACACCACTGCCTTAGTAGCAGAAACAATGAGCAGCACCTTGTAGCCGAACCTCGAGTCGACGTCCAGGCTCCCGGACACCGTCAAGAGATTCCGAACTACTTCGTGGAAGGATAGCCCGGCTCGTCCAGAGCTCAACTAAACACTCCGGCGAAGGCCAGGACAGGCCGAACTCAGCGGCTCAACCGCCCTCCGGCACGTAAAAATTTCTTACATTTCCCTCGCAGGTTCACCTTTGCGCCGACCAGGATGGGCTAAACGGAGGCAGCTTGAACGCGTAAGGGAATCCTTAGACAGTCCCCGCAGCTACCATCCGGCTATATTATGGATCCGCACTCAGCCTCTTCCCCCTGGTCTCAGCAGGTTCTGTAATCATACTCCGTTTTTTTATCACATTACTTGTACCCATACGCACAGACGTACTATTCAAATACAACATGTATGACATTTACCTGCTGTTATTTCTTATTGAAATCTTTTTGTCAAGTGGACTCTGTACACAGCTGAGGGAGTCCTGGATTAGGGGGTGTCCGGATAGCCGGACTACCATCATCAGCAGAACTATCATTTGCCGGACTATCATCATCGACCGGACTCCAAGACTATGAAGATACAAGTTTGAAGACTTCTCCCCGTGTCTGGATGGGACTTTCCTTGGCGTGGAAGGCAAGCTTGGTGATACGGATATGTAGATCTCCTACCATTGTAACCGACTCTATGTAACCCTAGCCCTCTCCGGTGTCTATATAAACCGGATGGCTCTAGTCCGTAGGACTACAACATCAGAACAACAACCCTTACAATCATACCATAGGCTAGCTTCTAGGGTTTAGCCTCCTTGATCTCGTGGTAGATCCACTCTTGTAAACATCCACAATATCAATATCAATCGAGAATGACGTAGGGTTTTACCTCCATCAAGAGGGCCCGTGCACAGGTAAAACATCGTGTCCCTTGTCTCTTGTTACCATCCGCCTAGGCGCACGATTCGGGACCCCCTACCGAGATCCGCGGTTTGACACCGACATTGGTGCTTTCATTGAGAGTTCCTCGTGTCGTCACCGATAGGCTTGATGGCCTCTTCAATCAACAACAACGCAGTCTGGGTGAGACTTTTCTCCCGGACAGATCTTCGTATTCGGCGGTTTCGCATCATGGGCCAACTTCGCTTGGCCATCTGGGCAGATCGAAGCTACGCCCTGGCCGTCGAGTCAGGTTTGAAGCCTAAACTTCACGGCCGATATCCGCGGGGACTTGATCTTTGATGGATCTGAGCCACAGCCGAGCGTGCCGTGCTGTCACGATGGGCATGACCTAACACTGCCGCCAGACAGCACCTTGGAGGCCGCACACGAATCCGCTCC
Organism: Aegilops longissima; assembly: GCA_021605205.1. Taxonomy (NCBI): domain Eukaryota; kingdom Viridiplantae; phylum Streptophyta; class Magnoliopsida; order Poales; family Poaceae; genus Aegilops; species Aegilops longissima. The sequence goes on along the minus strand of CM038679.1, from coordinate 474,184,679 downwards.
GACCCATAGTCCGGAGCCGATCGCTCGGATCGAGGGCGGATGGCTGGACACCGCCTTTGGGAGCTGCAACTTCTCGGCGATGGGCGAACACTTACCTTGTCCCGCATAAAGCCCATGACTCCGGTGCGGACTCTGCGGACTCCGAACCTCCTGCGCCCCTGCCAGTCGAATCCGATTGGGCGCCGATCATGGAATTCACCGCTGTGGACATCTTTCAGCACTCGCCCTTCGGTGATATCATAAATTCACTAAAGCATCTCTCGCTATCCGGAGAGCCCTGGCCGAACTACGGCCAGGATGGTTGGGACACGGACGACGAAGAAATTCAGAGCCACCCACCACCCACTTCGTAGCCACCGTCGGCGATTTAACCGCGTATTGACTACGACTCGAAGATATCGGCGGTATGGGCGGCGATGCGGAGACTACCAAGAACCGATGCCTACAGACACCGAAGACCACCTAAATCATCGACATATACATGGTGGACACCCAAAAGATGGGGACGGCAAAAGAAGCGGCGGAGGCCGATTCCTTAAAGAAACAGCCCAGCGCCCGGCGTCGTGGCGCCGCTCTAAATCCCGCCACGGCAAGAATGGAATTCCGCACGGAGATAATAACACCCGAAAGTGCGAAGACAACTCCCTCGGCCGACGATCCAAATAGCAGGAGGCACTACTACAAAAGGGCTATAGATGGAATGGCTACTAATGGCGCACTGTGATGTGGTGCGCCATTAGTATATTCTAATGGCGCACCATGTCTCGGTGCGCCATTAGTATATATTACTAATGGCGCACCTGGTGTGTGGTGCGCCATTAGTAATTTGGGAAAAAAACACTCGAATTTTTTTGTTACTAATGGCGCACCTTGGGTAGTGCGCCATTACTAATTTTAACTAGTAATGGCGCACTTTCCACTGGTGCGCCATTACTAAGTTTTTTTAAAAAAATCAAAAAAATCATTTTTTATTATTTTTCCAAAACTACTAATGGCGCTGCACGGAGTGGTGCGCCATTAGTAGTTGAACAACTACTAATGGCGCACCACCCCAGTGCGCCATTAGTAACTTGGCCACCTTCCACCTTCCACGATGCGTCGTCGGTGGAAGGTGGCCAGAATTCTAATGGCGCACCGCGGGAGTGGTGCGCCATTAGTAGTTGAACAACTACTAATGGCGCACCACCCCACGGTGCGCCATTAGTATGCACCCCGTGGATCGCCTTTTCAGTTTTAAAAAAATAAAAGAAAATGATGAAAATGTCAAAAAAATAAAAGAAAATAAGTTTCCCATGTGATATGTGGTCTAGTTGTTGGGAAAATTTGCAAATATGAATTTCGACTTCATTTGCAAAATCTCTCGAGAATTTGTAAAAATGGGCATAACTTTTGCATACTAACTCGGATGAAAAAGTTTTTTATATGAAAAATCATCTACTCGAAAAGTTACATCCAAATTTAACCGGGGGAACCCCGTTAAACATTTTCAAAATCCCCAAAAACCTAACAGAAAAAAAGTTACGGGGCTTTCAAGATCTAGCGGCAAAAAAATTCAAAAAATTTCAAACTTACTAGTGGCGCACCGTAGATGTGGTGCGCCACTAGTAACAGAAAAAATTACTAATTTCAAAAAAATTGAATTTTTTTCAAAAATAATCGTAATATGATCGAGAAGTTTGAAATATTTTTCAAAATTTCATCATAGTAATTAACATGAACAAAGTCCTAGACATCAATAAGGTATAACAGAGTTGATATACTAGATATATCAACAAGTGCACGTGAAGTGAAATTTATTCTTTGGGGTTGGATAGAACTCGAAGTTAAGCGTGCTTGGGCTGGAGTAGTGTGAGGATGGGTGACCTTTCGGAAGTTTGACCTGAGATTAAGCATATTGACCCGAGATTAAGCCATAGTGAACTGAGATTAAGAAAAATTGAAAAAAATTTAAAAATTAAAAAAAATATAAAAAAATTGAAAAAAAATGTTACTAATGGCGACTTCTATGTGGTGCGCCATTAGTATCAGATACTAATGGCGCACGTGGGCTATACATGGTGCGCCATTAGTATCTGATACTAATGGCGCACCGGTGGTGCGCCATTAGTAAAATTACTAATGGCGTGCTATTAATGGCGCTGCAGATCGCCATTAATAGCCATAATAAATGCGCCATTAGTAGGGGTTTTTCTAGTAGTGAGGAGGCGAAGCAAGCCCTCACGAGAGGCGGCGATCAAGAGGTCGAGGATGACAATTACTTACCTCCTCCGGGAGGCGAGGCAAGCCTCGGCGACGACGCAATTCGTCGTGCCCGAGGATCCCGTCGAACAAGAGCATTTCAGACGCAGCTTAATGGCCACGGCAAATAGCCTAAAGAAAAGCAATAATAGCTTCAAGCTGATCAAGATCTCTTGGCCGACAGATGGACCGAGGTCCTCGCGGCGAAAGTATGAACTCGAACGCCCTCCAAAAGTTACCCAAAGCAAGTTGCTCCCCGATTAGAGGAGGAGTACAAACCTGCATCACCAGCGCTGTCTGACAGACCAGCCACCTCGTGGCAAGCAAAAGAGGCGTGCAAGCCCTCCACAAAACCGTACCCGGCATCGCTCAAAAGCATGAAGCCACGGGGGAACACGTCGGACTTGCGGGATATATTGGAGGACAAGGCAAGACAATCCAGATCTATCTATGGATCACGCGAGCGCCCCAAGACCCACGACGAACACCGTCGCGCCGGACACGACTACTCCGGCCGGGCCGAACAGAGCAGACAACGCTCTCTCGAGCTACGTCGCAATATTGCTCAATACAGAGGCGCCACAAACCCACTATGCTTCACTGACGAAGTAATGGATCATCAAATCCCTGAAGGGTTTAAACCCGTTAATATCGAATCCTACGATGGCACAACAGACCCTGCGGTTTGGATTGAGATTATCTTCTCCATATACACATGGCCCATGGCGGCAATCTTCACGCCATCAAATATCTCCCGCTCAAGCTTAAAGGACCAGCTCGGCATTGGCTTAACAGCCTGCCCGCAGAGTCATTGGATCTTTGGGAAGACACGGAAGCCGCATTCTCGACAACTTCCGAACGCGTATGTGTGACCCCGGACGCAGATGACCTAAGCCACATAATCCAGCAGCAGACGAATCGGCGAGCAATTCAGACACGGTTCATAACAAAGAAAAATCAAATCGCCATTGTCCGGATGCGAGGCCCTCGCTGCCTTCAAACATAACATCCGCGACGAGTGGCTGGCCCGGCACCTAGGGCGGAGAAGCGAAATCCATGGCAGCCCTCACATCACTCATGACCCGCTTCATGCGGGAGAGGATAGCTAGCTAGCTTCGCGAGAACAACCTCAGCCAAACGCCGGCAGTCCGGATACCAAGGACCGCAATGGCGAGTTCGCGTCGAAACAAAAGTAAACGCCGCGTGCTGGCGACAAGAAGGAGGATCTGGCGATCAACGCCAGATTCGAGGCTCAAGCCGGTCAGCGGAAGAAGCCATTCAAAAGAACCACTCCGGGCACATCAATTTGGACCGAATACTCGACCGCTCTGTCAAATACATGGAACCCCGATAAGACAGCTAACCACACCAACAGAGATTGTTGGGTATTCAAGCGAGCAGCAAATTAATCGCGCAAACAGTGACAAGGGGCTACACAGCGATGATGAGGAAGAGACCCGACCGCCCGAACAAAAGAGGACAAAAGGATTCCCCCTCAAGTTGGACGGTAAACATGATATCGCAACGCATATTCCCAAGAGGGAGCGGAGCGTGCACTAAAGGACGATACGCTATGGAGCGGTCGACCCAAAATTCAACCCATGGTCCTCTTGCCCGATCACTTTCGATCGAAGAGACCATCCGACCAATATCTGCCATGGCGGATTCGCGCATTGGTTTTAGACCCAATCGTCGATGGATTTCACCTCACGAGAGTCCCGATGGGCGGCGGCAGAGCTGAACCTGCTTTATCGGGATACGATGCGCAAGATGGGCATAGACCCTTCAAGGATTAAACCTACAAAGACAACCTTCAAAGGTGTCATACCAGGTGTGGAGGCCAATTTTACAGGCTCGATTACACCGAAGTGGTCTTGGATCCCGGATAATTTCGAAGCGAGGAGTTAATCTTTGACATAGTCCCGTTCAGCGGCTATCACGCTCTGCTTTCGGACGAACGCGTTCATAAAATTCAACGCAGTGCCGCATTATGCATACCTTAAGCTCAAGATGCCAGGCCCTCGTGGAGTCATCACGGTCAATGGAAACACGGAACGCTCCCTCCGAACGGAGGAACATACAATGCTCTCGGCGTAAATACGAGCAGCCTTTTAAGGCAATTTTCGAGGATAGCCGGACTACCATCATCAGCCGAACTATCATTTGCCGGACTATCATCATCGACCGGACTCCAAGACTATGAAGATACAAGTTTGAAGACTTCTCCCGTGTCCGGATGGGACTTTCCTTGGCGTGGAAGGCAAGCTTGGCGACTGGATATGTAGATCTCCTACCATTGTAACCGACTCTATGTAACCCTAGCTCTCTCCGGTGTCTATATAAACCGGATGGCTCTAGTCCGTAGGACTACAACATCAGAACAACAACCCTTACAATCATACCATAGGCTAGCTTCTAGGGTTTAGCCTCCTTGATCTCGTGGTAGATCCACTGTTGTAAACATCCACAATATCAATATCAATCGAGCAGGACGTAGGGTTTTACCTCCATCAAGAGGGCCCGAACCTGGGTAAAACATCGTGTCCCTTGTCTCCTGTTACCATCCGCCTAGACGCACAGTTCGGGACCCCCTACCCGAGATCCGCCGGTTTTGACACCGACAACAGCAATACGCCTTAAAATATGCCAGGGGCTTCGTTTTACCCATAACACGACAATAAAGTCCGAACACCTTCATGGAAGTTCGGCACCACGTACCTATAGCATTATATGCATCAGCTCCGAATCATGTCTTGGGTCAATAGTTGGGTTTGCCCGGATCCCATGTTTTGGTACCTTATGTTCCGTTATATTGGCTAAGGTAGCACTGGGAGAACTACTGCGATTGTGTCCCGGTTCTTCCGAACGAGCACCTCAGTAGAGAAAGCCGAAAACTGACTGTCATGATAAGGCGAGAGTTGTTCAGCTGTTCAAGAGGTCACAAAATCTTTAAGGATTTCTCCCGCATAATGCCATAACCAATGAAGCGTGCGATGGATCAGTTTTTTCTCCGATCAGGTGCTTATAGAACCCCTAGTATGTTCTTCCGAACTCCTATGGCTAAGTGAGAGTGATAAAGCCCTATAGTCCGATTGCCTCGTTCGCTGTGCTGAGCACCTCCTTCGAAGGACCCAAAACTGGGATAAAGAGTGCTCAGGTTTATCCCGAACACCCCCGTACTTCTTACGTGGGGGCAGAAGCCGACGACTGGCCAACTCTCAGGTTTAACATATAAAACGGCCGCACAGGAGGGTAAACTTTTATATAACAGGTGACAAATAAATGACTTTGTTCAAACATTACAAAGGACAACATGATTGGCATTCATGGGAATATAATGTCCTTGGTACATAGCTCCGTTGCAAGGTAGGATCCTTTCCGGACACTCTCATAATACAATTCAGGCTTGCGGTGCTCCTTCCCCTCTGGCGGTCCTTCGGTCATTAGCTTTTCAGCATCCATCTTCCACCAGTGCACCTTTGCACGGGCGAAGGCCATTCAAGCACCTTCTATACAGACCGACCGCTTGATGACTCAAGTCGAGGGCAAGCGCTTACAAGCCGCTTCACGAGCCCGAAGTAGCTGCTTGGAATCGGCTCGGCAGACAACAGCCGGATAACCAGATCTTTCATGGCTAGTTCCGCCGCCTTATGCAGTTCAATCAGCTGTTTCAGTTGATCGGCAAAAGTCACCGGATAATTCGGCGCCAAATACTGCGACCAGAAGAGCTTCTCTGCGGTGTTCCTTTCTTCGGTTCGCTAGAATTGGCCGGCATTTGATATGCTGCGAGGTAGCTCGGCAAATACCCCTGAGAAATCCGGATTCAAAATTAGAAACATAGTTTTCCCCTCAAATACTTGCTTTACATGAAAAAAGCCTTACCCGCCGCGATCTTTCTCGCCTCTTGGATCCCCTGCAGGGCGCCTTGGGTTTCCCCCTGGGCATCGCTCGTGGCCTGACGTGCCTTGGTGAGTTCGGATTCTTTCTCCGTTAAACTCTGCTCCAAGGTCTCGCATTTCCTTACGGCCTCTTGCAGCTCCTGCTCAGCTTTAATAACCCTGGCCTCGTGTTTCTCATGAAGAGTCCTCTTTGTGGTTGCCTTTTTCTCGGCCTCGGCAACGGCCTTCTTAAGGGCCTCGACTTCGGTCATAATCCCTAGCACACATTATGCAGCTTATTTCATACTGAAAATTTATTCACAATAAACGCGAGCAAAGCTTGTGCATACCTTGTTTATCTCTCAACGGCATTCTCAATTGGCCAAGTTCTTCTATGGCCCGCTCTAGACTTTGATTCTGTCCGGAGATCTCCGCAGTACGAGAGGCAGCAGCCGCTACAGACGTCTGCTTGTAACAGAAGAGAAATCAATATCATTCAATGAGTCTTCCTGCGATCATCAATTCGATCCCCTGTCCGGTTCTTTCTTTCACGGAACAGTGTATCAGGGGCTACTATCTATACTATGACACTCTTCAACATCTCATAAAACATACCTCAAAGCTTCTTATAAGGCTAATACAGGCTTCGTGCAGTCCACTCTCAGTTGACTGAATCTTCTCAATCACCGCACCCATAAGGGCACGGTGTTCATCAACGATGGAGGCGTTTTTTAATGCCACCAACAAAGCATCCAACACTTCTGGATGGACAGAGGTCGCCGATGGAACAAGTACGCCCCTCCAGCCGAGGGAGGCTGCCTACTGGATTCTGGAGCCGTATAGGTCTGTGGAATCACATCCGGCTGGGAGCCGAACTCAGGATCGCCCCCACTGTCAGCTCCCATGGGAATCTTTTTCCCCACGTGTCCGGCCCATGAGGTTTGACCTACAGGCGCTGCCTTCACGGTTTTTCCCTTTCCTCCTTGGCCGGGGTCCTTCTGGGACGAAGCCTCGGTGTTATGCACCTGTTTGGAGGAAGGGTCCTTTGGGGGCGTCCCGCTCTCCATAGCATTTGAGCTTAGCAAGTCCTCTGATGAGGATTGTTTGGTACGGGACCTCGCCGGACTACAAAAGATATGGCTTAGGTTAAAATACTAAGCCACAATGAGTCTGGACGCCTAAAACGTACTCGGATTTTATATACTTACGAGTTCACCAGGGGCTGGGCCCTGGGATCCCATGTTGGGCCGCTGTCGGCGGCGGCAGTGGACTCCTTCGGAAGAGGATCCTTTCCCCTTTTGGGCAGCTCGACATCCAAGTGTACAGAGGCCGTCCTCTTCTTTCTTCCCCCCGCAGGATATTCATCTTCCTCCTCCTCCTCATCCTCTTGGGAGGTGGAATGTGCATTGGAGCCTTCGGATATTGTGTCCGAAGTTCCGCGGCGACGAAGGCCGCCCCGGATCTTTTTGGCCTCCTTCTCGGCTGTCTTCTTCGGCACCTTGTAAGGCGTCGAGACCAGCATCTTCGTCAGAAGTGGGATGGCCGGTTCTTCGGGCAGCGGGGCCGGACAATGGATCCGCTCCGCCTTCTTCGTCCAGCCCTGGGAGAGTTGTATAAAACACGTTAAGCGCTTCCTTTGGGTTACGCGGATAGAAAAGTTTGATAACTTGTCGAACTTGCCGGGCGGGACAGTTGGTACCCACGGTCCTCGGCGGAGTCCGTCCACGATTTGCGGTACTTGAAAAGCACCTTCCAAATGTCCTTGTGCGAGGAGCCGAAAAGCTCTCGCAAGGTTTGGTGCCTGGCCGGATCAAATTCTCATAAATTGCAAGTCCGGTGCTACAAGGCAAGATCCGGCGAACTAACATCACCTGGACCACATTGACAAGTTCAATGTTCTTGTCTCCCATATCCTCAACGCACGTCTGGAGCACCGACAATTCGTCGGACGAGGACCAGTCCAGGCCTTTCTTGACCAAGGATGTAAGCCGCAGGGGGGCGCCGGATCAAAACTCGGGAGAAGCGGCCCATTCCGTGCCGCGCGGCTGAGTGATATAAAACCACTGCTGTTGCCACTCCCTGACAGAATCATTAAAGGTTCTCGTTGGCCATATGACGTTGGGCATCTTCCTCACCATAGCACCCCCGCACTCGGCATGCTCGCCGCCCACCACCTTGGGCTTCACATTGAAAATCTTCAGCCATAAACCAAAGTGCGGTGAAATACGGAGAAAAGCCTCGCACACGACAATGAATGTCGAGATGTTGAGAAAGGAATTAGGGGACAGATCGTGAAGATTGATCCCATAATAATACATGATGCCATGAACGAACGGGTGGAGGGGAAACCCTAGCCCGTGGACAAAGTTAGGGAGGAATACAACCCTCTCGTGGGGTTCCGGAGTTGGGACAATTTGTCCCGCCGTCGGGAGATGGTGGCTGATTTTCTTGGCCAGGTACCCAGCCTCCCGAAGCTTTTTGATATCCTTCTCTCGGACGGTAGAGGCCATCCATTTGCCACCTGCTCTGGATCCGGACATCTTTGGAAGACCTTTTGTGGGCAGACAAGACGAACGCTTGGGCGCTGGAGCTTGAGCAGAAGGGAATGAATCGGGAAGTAGAAAGCGTGGGTGCGAAAGGGAGTCCTTATCCCCTTATAAAGGCAGTAGAGATTCTGCGCCTCCCCACTTGCCTGGTAAAACCTTTTATTCCCCAAGCGCCGTAATTGATGGCGCGGTTGGGTTACCCACACCCGTATTGATGAGAATCCCGTGATAAGGGGACACGATCTCTGCTTCAACAAGACGTGCCAAGGAAACCGCCTCGCGGTATGTGCAGTGGCTGGTTGTGAAAAGCGGTTTGAATAATGACCGGGTCGTGGTGTGATGTCATGCGGCAAAATGCGTCAGCAGATTAGATTTTTGGAAATATTATTCTCTCTCTACGGTGGTATGTGGAATTTGTTTTGCAGAGCCGGACACTATCCTTGTGTTCAAAATCTTCTATGGAGTATTCGGAGGAGGAACCCGCCTTGCAATGCCTAACACAATCTGTGCGCTGGACTCATCGTCATTGAAGCATGGTTCAGGGGCTACTAAGGGAGTCCTAGATTACGGGGTCCTCGGACAGCCGGACTATATCCTTTGGCCAGACTGTTGGACTATGAAGATACAAGATTGAAGACTTCGTCCCGTGTCCGGATGGGACTCTCCTTGGCGTGGAAGGCAAGCTTGGCAATACGGATATGTAGATCTCCTCCCTTGTAACCAACTCTGTGTAACCCTAGCCCCCTCCGTGTCTATATAAACCGGAGGGTTTAGTCCGTCGGACAACAACAACAATCATACCATAGGCTAGCTTCTAGGGTTTTAGCCTCTATGATCTCGTGGTAGATGAACTCTTGTAATACTCATATCATCAAGATCAATCAAGCAGGAAGTAGGGTATTACCTCCATCGAGAGGGTCCGAACCTGGGTAAACATCGTGTCCCTCGCCTCCTGTTACCATCCGCCTTAGACGCACAGTTCGGGACCCCCTACCCGAGATCTGTCTATTTTGACATCGCCCATAGATAGCACGCGCCATTCCCAGGCCGAAAGACTCACCGGGCAGAAATGGGCCCATGTCTACGCCGGGCCTCTAACAGGACGCAATGTCACTAGGCCAAAATATTCGGCGAACAATTAACGGGCCAGATCTGGCTTCGGGCCATAAATGGGCCATGTTTAAACATGTCGTATTGGGTTGGCACGCTAGTACCTGAGTAAATACTACGGGCCTTTAACCGGGCCGAACTTTTTAACCTATATGGGCCTCTGTTGGGCCCTGCCACATGTCGACTTATCATAGGCATATCTCCTCCACTTAACGGACGATATCTGGCCCACCGAGGAGTAGACACGTGTTTCCTCCAGCTAATGATGATTTTACACGTGGAAAATCCCCATTGGTCCGGGCTGTTAACGGGTTATCGGATCCAAAACCGGACCTGATAGCTTAACGGCGACCCGTTACGGTGGATGCCACGTGTCAGTTACCCTTGACGAAAGCACTTCTATGACGCGTTTATCGCCATGGAAGTGAACACTTCCGTGATGATAATTTTGGTATTGTCATGGAACACTTCTACGACAGCACAGGTATGACTATCTTGATTCTGTCATAAAATCGTCATGGATGTACATGCATGACAGAAAACGTGACCTACTGTGACAAACACGTATCATCACGGATGTGTATTTTTTTGTAGTGGCTTCTGCTTTGGTTGCGGGGGAGGTGGTGACAATGCCGCCTGCGCCGACCGCGTCCCCCGCAGCACCCACATCCTCATGCGCCTCCGCGTCCCCAGCAGCGTCGGTGGCCACGGGCGGTGGAGCCTTCGAGGTGGATGGTGAGTTGAATCACCGGATTTCTTCTTGGGCGCCATAGTCGATGGCTCCGCCAAAGATGAAGATGGTGATGAAGATGACGCGCTGCTCACGCTTTCAGGTTTGCGCAAGTGATCCCCTTGCATGGTGTGCCAAAGATGTCGCGGGAAACCACGGCCACCTATGGGACCAAGGGTCCCTTGCTGGTTCGGCGGGGGGGATGGCACGTTGCACAAAGAGCAGAGGAGCGTGGAACAGCACGGCAGAGATCGCACAGGCAGTTTTTACCTAGGTTCGGGCCGCCGTGAGGCGTAAAACCCTACTCCTGCTTTGGTGGATTGATGGTGGAAGAATGGTGGTGAGCACAACATGCTTGCCCGGCAGGGTTTCTCCAGGGCGAAAGGCTAAGCGCGTATGAATCTATGAGGGGGTGGATTTTCTAACCCTTTCTACGGTTGCCTTGGGCCTCCTTTTATAGACAAAGGGGTCACCACAGTGGCAAATCAGCCATTATGCACTAATAAGATAGCAAACAGTGCTATCATACCTAACTCTGCAGGCTGACAGAGCGCATTAAATGCGCCACTCAACATCATGTCGTCCCTTGCCCGGCAGGCCTTGCCGGGCTGTTTTGCCAGCCTCGCGCATGCTTGCTCGACACATCACAGGATGGGTGTCGCCTGTAGGTATTTCTTGTAGAAAGTGGCTGCCATGTGGCGAATATCATCCACTTAGTCACTTTCGAGCTTGACACCACACCGATCGACGACGTGCATCGTGGTGACGTGGTTCTGCCTCCGTGAGTCCCGGCAGGCCCTGCCAGGACAGCCTATAGGCTTGCTTCCTGGGTGACCCCGTCCTTGCTAGGCTTGCCTGCCCGGCAAGGGAGGCTTTTCCCTTGGCAATATCTTGCTCTTCTGGTTAGTCTTGGCCTTCTTATGCTGCATGCTGGTCCCTTGAAGAACTGGTCTCTTGTGCTTCGGCCTGAGCTTGGCAGTTGTAATCTTGTTCTCGTGCCTATGCACAGTCTGGGCAAGGGACCCAGGGTTTGTTGCATTGATAGAAATCTTCATAGCATCACAATACAATTTCATTATGCTCTAAAATTATGCGTACATATAAACAAATCCTGAAGGATTGATAGCAATGCCAGATACAATTCAACTTCGTTTCGCCGACATGTGGGACATCCTTCATCCAGCTCCACCTGCCATGCAGCAATATTGACTGCACAATTGCAAGGAAGATTCACCTCGGTTGTTGCGCCGCAGTAATAATGACTAGTGAGCAGTCAAATCACAGAGCCCCACCTTCGCCACAGTGAATTGCTCAGACGAAGCAACCATCATTTCTCTCTTCGTTGAATCTGCTGGTACTCCAATATTCCTAGAGTAATAAGGTGCTCGGGCGAAGCAACCATCACTTCACCTTTCCCATAGTAAGTACTACCTCATTTCTTCTATTCTAGAAACAGCCACACACGATTATTGGACGATAGCAGCACAACAACTACAAAAATCGAAACCAACCAATGAACTACTACTAATGGTGAGTGTTTGCTAGTTCATGTACTCCATCTGTCCATGTATATAGGGCTTAATGCATTTTTTGAGACTAACTTTGGCCCTGTTTGGATCCATGGGTTAGAGTTAGTTTGAGCTAGTTGGGGCTCAAATAGCCCTAAAGTATCCAAACATGAGGGTTAAATTGGAGCAAGTTGCAACAAACCCACCAAAAAACTATCCCACCCAAGAGGTGCTAATTGGAGATAGTTCTCATTGGGCCCACTGAAAAATCACTTTTCTCTCTCTATCCCGCCAGCCAAGTGGTGCCAATTGGAGCTAGTTCTCGTGGAGCCCACTGAAAAATCACTTTTCTCTCTCCAACAAGTGCATTCATTGTCAATCTAACCCTGTCATCCAAACACCTCTTTGGCTAGAGTTAGTTCAGGGTTAGTCATGAGTTAGTCTAACCTCTAGCTAAGTTAGAGTATCCAAACAGGAGCAGTATAGGACATGCAAGTTGCACAAAGCATACCGTCAAATTCGTACATGAAAGGATATTTTTTTTTGAAACGGAACGTGAAAGGATCTTCGAATGATATAATTTCAAATTATATAAAAGCTTATCAATAGTCAAAGGCAACCTCGAAGAATACATTAGGCCCTATATAAAATCTTATCAATAGTCAAAACCAAGTGTTACTACTACACCAAACAAGTTCAAAACAAGAAACTGGACCCACTCACGGCACGGCACACATGTCTCGTTTTGTCCATCGGTCAAAGCACTTCCTCTTCTTGGCATAACAATAGTGTACAGTAATTTTTTTAGAATGCTCTTGGCATGTTGCTAACATGTGAAGAGTTAACCAACCTCAATAGACGGCAAAATAGCCAGCCCGCTGCACTTTGAGAGAAACGAGAAGCAATACGGGTTGGTGGATTACTAGAGCTAGGTGTCACACGGAGGCCAAGAAATATGGTGATAGTGTGGGCTGGCCATGTATGATGTAACTACACAGGGCTGCCGTGTTTCGGACTCTTCCGGTCTACTGTGGAGAAGATTGGGTACATTATATTGCCGAATAAAAAATTAAAGAGTCCAGACGCTCCACCGCGAGGTTTGTTGCTCCTTCTCGGTCGTCGAAAAGTGTTCTTCTAAGAGCAAGTACAATAGGGTGACATAAGCAGGCTATAAGGAATAGAATAATATATGTGTGCTTAGTTGGAGGAAAGAGAAGAGGAGAGAGAAGAGAAGCAGGCTCTTGGTTAGTAGCTAGCTGCTACACAAGACCCAAGACACTTTGTGAGGATGTAAGGTGGGCCAACTATTGATAAATTAGTACTTATTTAAAACTTATTATTGTACATGCCGGCTAAGAGGTTGGTTTCAGATGACATGGAAACTTCTTATAGCCGACCATTGGCTGTATTATTAACCATGCTCTCAGTTGTGCCGACACGTGGGACATCCATCATCCAGGTCCATGTGTCATGCAAGAAAATGGAGTTAAGTATAGTAGGAGAGACTCACCAACGGTCATGAACGTAGGTGGAGTACGTGCACGAATCACCCGGAAAAAAGGAATACAAGCACGAAGAGAAGAGGTGCAGGCACCGATGCGGGTACTGTTTGCCTCTTTCCCTAATACTCATGCGCGGGTACACGGTGAGCTCATTTCTGCACGAAGAGGCAGCTCACCAGATAATTTGGCAAGTGTAGTAGTTGTTCATGGGAACCACGCGTGGACGAATCAAAGTTCAATCATGACGCGGTGGTGCATTTTTTTTAAATTAAGTTATTCTATTCGATGGCACCTACGCAACATTATTTTCTCAATGGAATGTGAATCGTGCATGCACTGAATAACGGAGCACGGGATGGTAGCCATGGACATGGTCAACCCTTTTTGGAGACTAATACACTACTTTTGATGTGTCCCGTCAACTCGCAAACAAGGAGAAGCATTGCTTACTACTAGTATGACCTCTCCCTCGCTCATGCGCGTGCGGTGGCTCGCAGGACGGGGAGAAGCTTTTGCTTTACGATAGTGCGCTTAATATAGGCGGTGGACGTGCAACAGTTCATTCGGTGTCAGATTACCAGAAGTATCTATCTGTAGTACCATCATCATTGTTCGACTTCCAGAAGAGGCGAAGAGCCAAGCACACGGTCACCTACTCACAGTATAACCGGCAGTGTTTGCACGAATTTTTTAATGTAGTACAACCTGAGTGGATTGCTCAAGTGGTCATCACACGTGAGCCTATCGATTCGCACCCTTCCGCGCTCCATTTTATCTTGTGTTCCTTCCTCCGTCCAGCATGCTGACATGTGGGCCCCATGCTATGTATGCCAACGTGGTAGTCAGTTATTTTGCCAGAGCCAGCTATCACACCCTTTTGATGCCACGTCAATGTACCCACTAAAAATAAGTTAGACTTGTTCGGTTCAACTGCCTCCCTAGGTGTTTGGAGAGGAATTGGCCGTCACGAGGAAGTTCTATAGGTGGGCAGGCGGCAAAAAACAGGGGAAAATGCGTGAACCAGCTAGATGAGAGATTTTGTTGATTTTATATCGCTGAATAATATAAAATATTATGGGTGCAAACGCTCCACCATGAGGTTCCTTGCTCTTTCTCGCTCGTCGGGAATCTATGTTCTTCCACTCTTTTTTTGACGTGAGCTTTGTTCATCCTTTTAACAACACGCGAGACATCTAGCATCAAGGTGCACGTGTCATGCAAGAAAATGGAGATAAGTAGTGCATAAGTGAGTCGTGCACTTCGATGGCACCTAGTACTATGCAATATTTTTTCTCCTCGACGGCACGTGAATAGTGCATGTACTCAATGATGGAGCATGGGATGGTAGCCATGGACATGGTCGACCCTTTTTGGAGAGAGTACTAAATAACTTTGATGTGTCCTGTCAACTCGCAGAACGACGAGAAGCTTGCTTACTACGCCTTCTCCCTAGCCAACGCGTGCGTGGTGGCTCGTAGCACGAGGAGAAACTTTTGCTTACAAGTGATGGACGTGCAGCAGTTCATTTGGTGTCAGATTGCCAGAAGTACTAATGTAGTACCATCATTATTGTTCGACTTACGGAAGAGGAGAAGAGCCAAGCGCAAGGTCACCTACTAAGGGCATATTCTTATCTCATCCAACTTCACAAAACTCCACAAAACTAGCTTCCCTAGCCAGCTTCTTGCTTCACCTGGCGATTCCCAGACGTTCAGCGTCGAGCGTAGCTTCTCCCAGCTGGGAGCTTGCTGGGCCAGTTTGGGCCGCTTGGAGGCAGCCCAGCTTGGGTCTATCGATCAAGAGGAGGATCCCCATATCGTTTCGATCAAGGGAGTGAGGAGAGCGATATGTTCCAGAGCATACCGGTTCGATCTGAAGGCACTCGGCGGTGGAAGCTCCACATAAATAAGGGGAGCTTCTCCTTTTCCAATCGGTGGAGCTGGGCCGACCGAGCTTCATGTTTTTGCATTGTGATTTAGCTCAGCTCCTAGAAGTTAGCTTCTTCGATCAAAGCGTTCGGGCTGGCTTCTCTCTGAAATTTTGTGAAGTTACGAGTTGGATGAGATTAGGCTAGTCATAGTGGGTAGTAACATAAGTGTAGTGTCATGCAAGCCTTCATTTATTATGTTGTAGACCCATTTTCCATTGGGGTGCGTTATGTTACGGTAACATATTATGTTACCACAAGCACCTCTATCCTCATTAACTCCATGCCACATAAGCATATACTACCTAAGTTACTCCCAATATGGCTAGCCTCAAAACATGCCCTAACCTAGTACAATAGTATATTATTGCCAAAGGTGGTCCACCTTTTAAGGGAATGGTTAATTAATATAGGCGGCTCTTGCAGCGGCACATCATTTAGAGTGAGCACTCTCTTTGTAGGAACGTAAACGCAGGAATAGGAAAAAATAAAGGATTGGAGTGGCATGTCCACTTGAATCCCATAGCATTAACACAGTGTTCCCCTAAAAACAGAGTGTTTGACATAGGAAAAACAAAGGAAGTGAAAAAAAAGTTGGAGTGGATGCTAGATTGCTAATTAACACACGATTACATAGGAAAAAATCCTATAGCATTCTATCCTATGAATCAAACGACCAATGTAGGAAAATTATGAGGGGGTCTCTCCAACAGTGTTCCTCGGCTCACACCTGGCATCACGGTGGTTGAACTTGGAGTCATTCATCTAGTACACGTGGCATCTCAGATCTGGACACAAGGTGACGTACACCGTCAAGGATAATGTTGTCCTCAAAGCCGGAGGTAAGGGCGGACGCGACCTCTCACTACGTTCGCCATTTGAAGTGGCGCGCCAGCCGAGGGCGCCGCCCACTGCACTCCCAGCTGTACCCGCCTCGTCACCGCATTCAAAAACCTACATTTATTTGCAAGATGCCAATGTGTTGCACGGAACATCAAGATGCATTTGTATGAGTAGTTTATCTTGTGGGAGAAAAGGATGAACGAGGGAAGGCCTTATTTGCAAATGTGGAGAGGGGTGTGGGTATCTGTTTGCAAAATTTCCATAGTTTCCTTCCTATCCATCAGATATAAATCGGACGGCCTATATTGCATGATGGCAGGCACACCATCATCACCAACTCTGTTTTTTATCTCTAATAACTCTTATAAAAAGCAGAGTTGGTGATGATGTTGTGTCTGCCATCCTGCAATAGTCCGATCTATATCTAACGGATAGGAAGGAAACTATGACAATTTACCCGCACTCCTCTCCACATTTGCAGATTAGGCCTTCCTACTACCTCTCGAGGACTGCGTTGGTTTTCCCTTGAAGAGGAAACGGTGATGCACCAAAGTAGCGTAAGTATTTCCCTCAGTTTTTGGGAACCAAGGTATCAATCCAGTAGGAGGCCACGCTCAAGTCCCACGCACCTACACAAACAAATTAGAACCTTTCAACCAACGCGATAAAGGGGTTGTCAATCCCTTCACACCACCTGCAAAAGTGAGATCTGATAGAGATGATAAGATAATATTTTTGGTATTTTTATGATAAAGACTAAAAGTAAAGAAAGCAAAATAAACGGTAATAGAAATAACTTGTTGGCGGGAGATTAATATGATGGAAAATAGACCCGGGGCCATAGTTTTCACTAGTGGCTTCTCTTAAGATAGCATAAGTATTACGGTGGGTGAACGAATTACTGTCGAGCAATTGATAGAATTGAGCATAGTTATGAGAATATCTAGGTATGATCATGTATATAGGCATCACGTCAGTGACAAGTAGACCGACTCCTGCCTGCATCTACTACTATTACTCCACACATCGACCGCTATCCAGCATGCATCTAGAGTATTAAGTTCATAAGAACGGAGTAACGCTTTAAGCAAGATGACATGATGTAGAGGGATAAACTCATGAAATATGATGTAAACCCCATCTTTTTATCCTCGATGGCAACAATACAATACATGTCGTTTCCCCTACTATCACTGGGATCGAGCACCGCAAGGTTGAACCCAAAGCTAAGCACTTCTCCCATTGCAAGAAAGATCAATCTAGTAGGCCAAACCAAACTGATAATTCGAAGAGACTTGCAAAGATAACCAATCATACATAAAAGAATTTAGAGGAGATTCAAATATTGTTCATAGATAATCTTGATCATAAACCCACAATTCATCGGATCTCGACAAACACACCGCAAAAGAAGATTAAATCGAATAGATCTCCAAGAGAATCAAGGAGAACTTTGTATTGAGATCCAAAAATAGAGAAGAAGCCATCTAGCTAATAACTATGGACCCGGAGGTGTGAGGTAAACTACTCACACATCATCGGAGAGGCTATGGTGTTGATGTAGAAGCCCTCCGTGATCAATGCCTCCTCCGGCGGAGCGCCGGAAAAGGCCCCAAGATGGGATCTCACGGGTACAGAAGGTTGCAGCGGTGGAAATAGTGTTTTGGCTCTGTTTCTGATGGTTTGGGGGTACGTAGGTATATATAGGAGGAAGAAGTAGGTCGGTGGAGCCACGAGGGGCCCACGAGGGTGGAGGGCGCGCCCCCTACCTCGTCGCTTCCTCGGTTGTTTCTTGACGTACACTCCAAGTTTTCTGGATCACGTTTGTTCCGAAAATCACGTTCCCGAAGGTTTCATTCCGTTTGGACTCCATTTGATATTCTTTTTCTGCGAAACACTGAAATAGGCAAAAAAACAGCAATTTGGGTTGGGCCTCCGGTTAATAGGTTAGTCCCAAAAATAATATAGAAGTGTATAAATAAGCCCATTAATCATCCAAAACAGAATATATAATAGCATGGAACAATCAAAATTATGGATACGTTGGAGACGTATCAAGCATCCCCAAGCTTAATTCCTACTCGTCCTCGAGTAGGTAAATGATAAAAACAGAATTTTTGATGTGGAATGCTACTTAGCATAATTTTTAATGTAATTCTCTTATTTGTGGTATGAATATTCAGATCCAAAAGATTCAAGATAAAAGTTTAATATTGACATAATATTAATAATACTTCAAGCATACTAACTAAGCAATTATGTCTTCTCAAAATAACATGGCCAAAGAAAGTTCATCCCTACAAAATCATATAGTTTGGTCATGCTCCATTTTCGTCACACAAGAATGCTCTCATCATGCACAACCACGATGACAAGCCAAGCAATTTTTTCATACTTTAGTAATCTCAAACTTTTTCAACTTTCACACAATATATGAGCGTGAGCCATGGATATAGCACTATGGGTGGAATAAAATATGATGATAGGGGTTATGTGAAGAAGACAAAAAGGGAGAAAGCCTCACATTGACGCGGCTAATCAATGAGCTAGGGAGATGCCCATCAATTGATGTCAATGCAAGGAGTAGGGATTGCCATGCAATGGATGCACTAGAGCTATAAATGCATAAAAGCTCAACAAAAGAAACTAAGTGGGTGTGCATCCAACTTGCTTGCTCACGAAGACCTAGGGCATTTGAGGAAGCCCATTGTTGGAATATACAAGCCAAGTTCTATAATGAAAAAATTCCCACTAGTATATGAAAGTGACAAAACAAAGGACTCTCTATTATAAAGATCATGGTGCTACTTTGAAGCACAAGTGTGGAAAAAAAGAATAGTAGCATTGCCCCTTTTTATATTTTTTGGGCCTTTCTTTTTTTTTGGCCTTTCTCTCTTTCTTTTTTTTGGGACAATGCTCTATGAATGATGATCATCACACTTCTCACACTTCTATTTATTTACAACTCAATGATTACAACTCGATACTAGAACAAAGTATGACTCTATATGAAGGCCTCCGGCGGTGTACCGGGAATGGCAATATATCTCGGAATGGCTATGGAAATACCATAATAGGTAGGTATGGTGGCTGTTTTGAGGAACATATAAGGAGGTTTATGTGTGATAGAGCGTATCGTATCACGGGGTTTGGATGCACCGGCGAAGTTTGCACCAACTCTCAAGGTGAGAAAGGGCAATGCAGTGCATCAAGAGGCTAGCAATGATGGAAGGGTGAGAGTGCGTATAATCCATGGACTCAACATTAGTTATAAAGAACTCACATACTTATTGCAAAAATCTATAAGTCATCAAAAACCAAGCACTACGCTCATGCTCCTAGGGGGATAGATTGGTACGAAAAGACCATCGCTCGTCCCCGACCGCCACTCATAAGGAGGACAATCAAAGAACACCTCATGTTTAAAATTTGTTACACAACGTTTACCATACGTGCATGCTACCGGACTTGCAAACTTCAACACAAGTATTTCTAAAATTCACAATTACTCAACTAGCACAACTTTAATATCACTACCTCCATATCTCAAAACAGTCATCAAGCATCAAACTTCTCTTAGTATTCAACGCACTTATAAGAAAGTTTTTACTAATCTTGGATGCCTATCATATTAGGACTAATTTCACAATTTAAGCAAATTACCATGCTGTTTTGAAGGACTCTCAAAATAATATAAGTGAAGCATGAGAGACAATAGTTTCTATAAAACAAAACCACCACCGTGCTCTAAAAGATATAATTGAAGCACTTGAGCAAAAACTATATAGCTCAAAAGATATAAGTGAAGCACAAAGAGTATTCTAATAAATTCCGAATCATGTGTGTCTCTCTCAAAAGGTGTGTATAGCAAGGATGATTGTGGTAAACAAAAAATCAAAGACTCAGATCATACAATACGCTCCAAGTAAAACACATATCATGTGGTGCATAAAAATATAGCTCCAAGTAACATTACCGATGGACGAAGACGAAAGAGGGGATGCCTTCCGGGGCATTCCCAAGCTTTGGCTTTTCGGTGTCCTTGATTTTACCTTGGGGTGCCTTGGGCATCCCCAAGCTTAGGCTCTTGCCACTCCTTGTTCCATAATCCATCCAATCTTTACCCAAAACTTGAAAAGTTCACAACACAAAACTCAACAGAAAATTTCATGAGCTCCGTTAGCGAAAGAAAACAAAACACCACTTCAAGGTACTGTATTGAACTAATTATTTATTTATATTGGTGTTAAACCTACTGTATTACAACTTCTCTATGGTTTATTAACTCTTTTACTAGCCATAGAATCATCAAAATAAGCAAACAACACACGAAAAACAGAATCTGTCCAAAACAGAACAATCTGTAGTAATCTGTATCTAACGCAAACTTCTGGAACTCAGAAAAATCTACCAAAATAGGACGGCCTAGATAAATTTTTATTGATGTACTTCAATTGGAATCAGTATTTTATCACGTTCTGGTGATTTTTAAAAATTGTTATCGTGAACAGAAAGTTTATGGAATTTTCAGCAAGATCAAATAACTATTAACCAAGAAGATCCTATAGGTTTCACTTGGCAATAACACTAATTAAAACATAAAAACACATCTAACCAGAAGCTAGATGGATTATTTATTACTAAACAAAAATAAAAAGCAAGAAACTAAAATAAAAATGGGTTGCCTCCCAACAAGCGATGTTGTTTAACGCCCCTAGCTAGGCATAAAAGCAAGGATAGATCTAGGTGTTGCCATCTTTGGTAGGCAATCCATAAGTGGCTCTCATAATAGATTCATAAGGTAATTTTATTTTATTTCTAGGAAAGTGTTCCATGCCTTTCCTTAACTTAAATTGGAATCTAATATTTCCTTCCTTCATATCAATAATTGCACCAATCGTTCTAAGGAAAGGTCTACCAAGAATAATAGGACATGAAGAATTGCGATCTATATCAAGAACAATGAAATCTACGGGCACATAATTCCTATTTGCAACAATAAGAACATCATTAATTCTTCCCATAGGTTTCTTTATAGTGGAATCCGCAAGATGCAAGTTTAAAGAGCAATCATCAATTTCACGGAAACCTAACAAATCACACAAAGTTTTTGGGATCGTGGAAATACTAGCACCCAAATCGCACAAAGCATAGCATTCATGATATTTAATTTTAATTTTAATTGTAGGTTCCCACTCATCATAAAGTTTTCTAGGGATAGAAACTTCCAACTCAAGTTTTTCTTCATAAGATTGCATCAAAGCATCAACGATATGTCTAAAAGCTTTATTTTGACTATAAGTATGAGGAGAATTTAGCACGGATTGCAACAAGGAAATACAATCTATTAAAGAGCAATTATCATAATTAAATTCCTTGAAATCCAAGATAGTGGGTTCATTTATATCTAAAGTTTTGACCTCTTCAATCCCACTTTTACCAATTTTTGCATCAAGATCTAAAAATTTTGAATTTTTGGGACGCCTTTTGGCTAAAGTTGACTCCTCTCCAGTCCCATCATTATCAAGATTCAGATTGCAAAACAAAGATTTAATAGGGGACACATCAATAACTTTTAGATCCTCATCTTTATTCTCATAAAAACTAGAAGAACACGCTTTTACAAAGCAATCTTTTTTAGCACGCATCCTAGCGGTTCTTTCTTTGCACTCATCAATGGAAATTCTCATGGATTTGAGAGACTCATTGATGTCATGATTAGGTAGAATAGATCTAAGTTTCAAAGAATCATCATCAAGAGAAATTCTATTCACGTTCCTAGCCAATTCATCAATCTTAGGCAATTTTTCTTCAAGCAAAGCATTGAAATTCTTTTGAGAAATCATAAATTCTTTAACACTAGTCTCAAAATCAGAGGGCAACTTATTAAAGTTTCCATCAGAGTTGTTGTAGGAATTACCATAATTATTAGCGGAATTACTAGGGAACGGCCTAGGATTAAAATTTCCTCCATACGCGTTGTTACCAAAATTATTCCTACCAACAAAATTTGCATCCATAGATTCATTATTATTCTCAATCAAAGTATACAAAGGCATATCATTAGGATCAGAAGGAACACTCTTATTACCAAAAAATTTCATAAGTTCATCCATCTTTCCACTCAAAACATTAATTTCTTCTATCGCATGCACCTTTTTACTAGCAAATCTTTCGGTGTGCCATTGAGAATAATTAACCATAATATTATCTAGGAGTTTGGTAGCTTCTCCTAAAGTGATTTCCATAAAAGTGCCTCGTGCGGCCGAATCAAAAAGATTTCTAGAAGCAAAATTCAATCCGGCATAAGTTTTTTGTATAATCATCCACAAATTCAAACCATGAGTAGGGCAATTACGTATCATTAATTTCATTCTCTCCCAAGCTTGTGCAACATGTTCATGATCAAGTTGCTTAAAATTCATAATATCGTTTCTAAGGGAGATGATTTTAGCGGGAGGAAAATACTTAGAGATAAAAGAATCTTTGCACTTGTTCCAAGAATCAATACTATTTTTAGGCAAAGATGAAAACCAAGTTTTAGCATGATCTCTAAGCGAAAAAGGAAATAGCTTCAATTTAACAATATCGTTGTCCACATCTTTCTTCTTTTGCATATGGCACAAATCAACAAAGCTATTTAGATGGGTAGCGGCATCTTCACTAGGAAGGCCGGCGAATTGATCTTTCATGACAAGATTCAGCAAAGCAGCATTAATTTCACAAGATTCAGCTTTGGTAAGAGGAGCAATCGGAGTGCTAAGAAAATCATTGTTGTTGGTATTGGTAAAGTCACACAATTTAGTATTGTCTTGAGCCATCGTGACAAACAAGCAATCCAACACTCAAGCAAACAACAGGCAAGCGAAGAAGAGGCGAACGGAAAAGGTGGGCGAATAAAACGGCAAGGGTGAAGTGGGGGAGAGGAAAACGAGAGGCAAATGGCAAATAATGTAATGCGAGGGATAAGAGTTTATTATGGGTACTTGGTATGTCTTGACTTGTGCGTAGACTCCCCGGCAACGGTGCCAGAAATCCTTCTTGCTACCTCTCGAGCACTGCGTTGGTTTTCCCTTGAAAATGAAAGGGTGATGCAGCAAAGTAGCGTAAGTATTTCCCTCAGTTTTTGAGAACCAAGGTACCAATCTATTAAGAGGCCACGCTCAAGTCCCACGCACCTACACAAACAAATAAGAACCTTGCAACCAACGCGATAAAGGGGTTGTCAATCCCTTCACGACCACTTGCAAAAGTGAGATCTGATAGAGATGATAAGATATTTTTTTTGGTATTTTTATGATAAAGACTAAAAGTAAAGAAAGAAAAATAAACGGTAATAGAAATAACTTGTTGGCGGGAGATTAATATGATGGTAAATAGACCCGGGGGCCATAGGTTTCACTAGTGGCATCTCTCAAGATAGCATAAGTATTACGGTGCGAAACGAATTACTGTCGAGCAATTGATAGAATTGAGCATAGTTATGAGAATATCTAGGTATGATCATGTATATAGGCATCATGTTCGTGACAAGTAGACCGACTCCTGCCTGCATCTACTACTATTACTCCACACATCGACCACTATCCAGCATGCATCTAGAGTATTACGTTCATAAAAATGGAGTAACGCTTTAAGCAAGATGACATGATGTAGAGGGATAAACTCATGCAATATGATGTAAAACCCATTTTTTATCCTCGATAGCAACAATACAATACGTGTCGTTTCCCCTACTGTCACTGGGATCGAGCACCGCAAGATTGAACCCAAAGCTAAGCACTTCTCCCATTGCAAGAAAGATCAATCTAGTAGGACAAATGAAACTGATAATTCGAAGAGACTTGCAAAGATAACCAATCATACATAAAAGAATTCATAGGAGATTTGTCACGCCCAATATGCGACCCTATCCAAAAGGAACTCGACGGTCCCACCAAGGATAGACCCGCATATTGAAACGCTTTTGCAAGGTGGATATCATTACATCAACATTACATAATAGATGGGGATACATACATAAGGCACAAATGCCACAAGAATACATCAACATCATATACAAGAGATCAACATCCGACTACGGATGAAACATAAACAGAAACTCAAACGACATCCACCCTGCTAGCCCAGGCTGCCGACCTGGAACCTATCCCATGATTGAAGAAGAAGTAGAAGAAGAACTCAAGACAAGCAAGCATCGCTCTCGCGTCATGATCATCGCAAACCTGTACCTGCAACTGGTGGTGTAGTAATCTGTGAGCCACGAGGACTTAGCAATCCCATTACCATGGGTATCAAGACTAGCAAAGCTTAAAGGGAAAGGAAGGGGTAAGGTGGTGAGGTTGCAGCAGCGACTAAGCATATATGGTGGCTAACATACGCAAATGAGAGCGAGAAGAGAAACAAAGGAACGGTCGTCAACTAGCAATGATCAAGAAGTGATCCTGAACTCCTACTTACGTCAAACATAACCCAAGAAACCGTGTTCTCCTCTCGATCAACCCCGAAAAGAGACACTCACGGTTACGCACACGGTTGGTGTATTTTAGTTAAGATCAACTTCGAGTTTTCTACAACCGGACATTAACAAATTCCCATCTGCCACATAACCACGGGCACGGCTTTCGAAAGTTCAAACCCTGCAGGGGTGTCCCAACTTAGCCCATGATAAGCTCTCGCGATCAACGAAGGATATTCCTTCTCCCCGGGAAGACCCGATCAGTCTCGGAATCCCGGCTACAAGACATTTCGACAGCAATAAACCAAGACCAGCAAAGCCGCCCGGATGTGCCGACAAATCCTGATAGGAGCTGCACATATCTCGGTCTCAGGGCACACCGGATGAGCAAGACGTCGGGTTGGCATAAACCCTGATTGCCCAGGGGGCGCCGGACATCGCTCGGTTTGGACCAACACTCGAAGGATGCAACATGATAATATGAAACTACATGCAAAATCAAGCAAGTTTCATATAGAGCACACTCAAAACGGAGCAACGGTTCAACACATACACCCTATACAAGTTATAGCAACAATCTGTCCAAAACAGCAACTAGGCATATTGCAAGCATCAAAACAACAAGCTACAACATCTTAACATGAGAACAAAAGGCATGGGCATGATGTACAGGTAAAGCATTACAAAACATGAACACTGAGATATCTCCAGAAATCACTAGAACATGCTCAAACATACATGGCAAGATTGCAAATAATAACAGTTTCAGACTTTGCAGAAAATAACATCAGGTTGCAATGTTTAGAGCTATCAAACAACATGTTACAGGAACTCATCATGGCAAACAAAGGCATGGCATGAAACTACTAAATGCATAGAACAAAAGTCCCTTACTGACCATAAGCCAAAAAGGATCAGAAAATACAATGGCACCCATGTAAACATGGCAAGTTATATTACAGATTTAAACATTGCAGGAGCAACAATAAGTAGGCATGTTGGTGAGCTTGAACCACTCACCACAGAGCAATACATGGCATGGCAAGGAAACTCACAGTAAGAAGACATGGCATAGAAGCTATACATGGCAAGAACAACAACATAGCATACAAGGATCAACTACAACAACCTTGGAAACATTGAATAACATGTAAACAATCTGCCAGGAAACATTTTATAGCAAAAGTAGAGCTCGATTGACTCAAGCTATGGCACTCCATAATTGCAAAAAAGGGCATGGATGGATAGAGAAAGACATGTATAACATAACATCCTTACTGAAGTATCTCAAAATATGCATGGAACTCTCTGTAGCATCAAGTCAACATGGCATAAAAATATCAGCAGAACAGGGGCTGAAATCAGCAACATCATGAAGCCTACTTTGCATGCTTGTGCTAGTCACCACAGAGATCACAAAAATACATGACATACACCCTTGTAAAGATGGAATGGCATATTACAAAACACATGTAGGACTCAAGTTCATAGGATGCACACATCAATCATGGCAAAAATGACAAAAGTGCATGTTCTGATAAGAATCTGAAACTAACATCACATAGCACTCTTCTAATAGCATTTAGGGCACCAAGATGAGCTCAAATGAAAATGATGCAATGAGATGAAATGATCTACTCTTCGAGGCGAACAATTTGACATATTATACGCATGAAACGGAGCTACGGATGCAGAGATACGGCATGATGAATATGGCATGAAAATTACGAAAACTGGGGACGCGGGCGGCCGGGGCTGGCCTTCTGGTGGGCGGCGGCGGGCAACGGCGGGCGGCGCGGCGCCAGCTTCGGGGCCGGCAGGCGCGCCCAGGGGCGGAGGCGGAAGGGGCGGCGGGCACGGCGGTGGGCGGCGGCCAGCCACGGCGCCGCCGGAGGCGACGGGCGGCGGCGGCGGAGGCCTCCATGATGAAGGGGCGGCGGTGGGCTCGTCCGGGCCCCGATGGGCTCAGCGGGCCCGATCTGGGCAGGGAGGGCCGGCGGCGGGTGGAGAGAGAGAGGGTGAGGTGGCGCGGTGGGATTGGGCGAGGGGGCGGCGGCGGACGTGTCCGGCCGTCGGCAGACGCGTCCGGCGGCGTGGGGAGAGGCTAGGCTAGGGTTTCGGGGGTTTCATCCACGAATTTTTGGGGGGGATCTAGTTTTATAGGTAGAGGGAGCTAGGAGAGTCCAAATGAGGTGCGGTTTTCGGCCACGCGATCGTGATCGAACGACCAAGAGCATGGAGGGGAGTTAGGTGGGTTTTGGGCCACTTTGGAAGGGGTGTTGGGCTCCACACAAAATAGGCTTTGCGGTTACCCGGTTAACCATTGGAGTATCAAACGACCTCCAAATGGCACGAAACTTGACAGGCGGTCTACCGGTGCTATACCAAGGCCACTTGACAAACCTCAGGCCATTCCGAGAAAGTTTAACACCCGGACATGAAAAGAGGTAAAAGGGGGCGTCAGGAGACATAGGAGTACCGGATTGCAAAACGGACAACGGGGAAAATGCTCGGATGCATGAGACGAACACGTATGCAAAATGAAATGCACATGATGACATGATATGAAATGCAGATGATGACATGGCAAAGTGCAACACGCAAGCAAAAGACATGGCAATGACGATGAATAACGGGCAGGCACCTGACGCATCGAATCCGGGGCGTTACAACACTCCTCAAGTGACAAGAGATCTCGTCCCGAGATCTTAGGACCGAGACGGAAGGGAAAAAGGGATGAGATGAAACAAGAACTCAAGAGAAGAAGCAAAGAATCGAGAGCACTCGAGAAGAAGAGAGAAACGACGAGAAGGACGAGAATTGAAAGCTCACGGAATCAGATAGACTATGAAACCACTCCGGTTCAAAAAAGAAGAAGAACGAAAGAATTAGGCAGCACTCCGGCTGAAACATGGAGGAATAGAACTTGAACTTCCCAAGATGGAATGACACTTGATGAAGACATGACAAAAAACCTCCGGAAAGAATTGAAAGAGAATTGAATGAAAAGAATTTAGAAGGATTGAATGGAGTTGTCGAGAAAATCAACAACGAAAAGAATAAGCTTGTTATGGACTTATGGATAACCTCTCAAAATTAATGAGGTGATAACCGACCACAAACAGAAATGATTGGATAGCTGAGAAGAACGAAGAAATGCAAAACTCCATTATAAAAGAAAACGGAGATTTAGTTGCACTTCGAAAAGCAAGAAGGAAAGATACTTGAACTCCACCAACAAGAATCTTGATGAACACTTGAAGAATGAATTAAATCATGAAGAACCACCATGGAGAACTCCGTTGACAAAAGGGAAGATGAGATAGAATGAGAAGATGAAAGAATAAGATAAGCCTTGCGATGATTTAGATGGAGGTTCCAACGAAATGGCTGAGGAAATTGAACTCCGGAAAAGAAAAGATGAGAACACTTGGAACTAGAATTTATTCCTCAAGAACAAACTCCGAAGAAAAAGATTAATCACTTTGAGGAAAT
The DNA here is from genome assembly GCA_021605205.1 of Aegilops longissima. Taxonomy (NCBI): domain Eukaryota; kingdom Viridiplantae; phylum Streptophyta; class Magnoliopsida; order Poales; family Poaceae; genus Aegilops; species Aegilops longissima. The sequence continues at coordinate 474,156,444 of CM038679.1, read as the reverse complement.
AAGAATAAGATTTATTTTATGCTTATCCTTCATCAAATTAAATTGATGATAAGCAATGGATTTTGCAAACTACTTATTCTTCTTGAAAAAGAATTGAGAAGTGACATATCGCAAACTTTAGGAGGTCTTCATGAATCACCGGTAGGTTTGAAAAGAATGAATGAATTAAAATGATAGTGAAGGAAAAGAATCTTGAACGAACCACCGTAAGAATTCGAAAATTGAATGACAAAAGAGAATGAATCACCGGGAAGAATTAGAAAAGCACGTTGATACTTGAGGGAATTTAGATACAAGAGAATGAAGAGATCATGAGCCGATTACAGAACACTTGAACGAAGCACCGGAAGAATATTGAGATGAACGAAGCTGAAAACTTGGAACGAATAAATATACTGAAAAGATGACCTCCGGATGATCGAGACGGAAAACAACTCCTGAAATACTCCGGATGAATGAAAAGAATTGCACAACTGGAAACAACTAGATAGGATAACATCGAGCTAGCACCGCGAATCTCCGGGAGAACGGACAAGATTTAGAGGAAAGACTCTACTACGGACTTCAAATGATGATGAGAAACACCACCAAAATTGTTGAGGTACTCTGGAAGAATGAAAAGAGGAAGGGTTTACCCAAAGATGAAAAGAATTAGAAAGCAATCTTGGAGAAGGCATGTGACTGATGAAATTCATTCTTACGTCATGCTTGAAACGAATTGGGAATAACTCCGGGAAAATCAGAAGAGTCAGGTAAGATCCTGGGAAAAGACCTGTGGGTTAGGGCCCACTCAAAGAAAACACCGTTGGAAAGGGATGTTGAACAGATAGATGATGCACCGGAACAATTGAAATATTTGACTGAGGTGACAACCTCGAATTAATTGGAACAAAGACGAATCTCCTGATATGTCTTCCGAACTCCGGAATGATAAACTGGCAAGAGGAGAACGGGCAGGAAAAACACTTCGAGGAAAAGAATATGATCAATCTCAAAACTTGAATTGAGTCCACCGGAGAAGAAAAAGAGATGAAGAATGTCGAACAAGACGAGAATTCACCGGTTGAAATAATTGACGAAAGACTGAAAAGGCTCCACACGAATGAAATTGATGGTCGGTAGAAACTCGAACTCCGGGAAGAAAAAGGGTGGGTGGGCGGGAAAAACAAAGGCAACTCGGGAGGGGAAACGACGAATATCTTGAAGAGAAAACACCGGTTGAGATCATTGAGGAAAGAAAGGCAAAGACTTCGCACGAGTAGGATGGATACTCGGTTACGGACTCCGGTTCCGAGAGGAATAAGGGAGGGCGGGTGGGAAAAACAAGGACAACTTCGGACAAGGAAAAACAACGACGTCGGAGGAAGAACTGAGGATTGAACTTGGCAAAGATGAAGAGGCTCGAGTTGACCTGACGAGAAAATGCACCGGATGAAAAGAGATGAGAACCAACGATCGGAAAACCAACTGCGTGACCCTAAAGAAAAAATTTGAGGGGGAAGAGAAGTAATTCAAAACACCTACGTCAAGATTCCTTACCAGAGCGACGAAGGGGTTGAGGAGTAAAAAGAATTCCTACTCTCCGATATAACTAGACTCCGAAAACAGTTTTCTTCTAGACTCAACAACGGCCAAACTACACGATCAATCAAGGGGGCTCCTAGGGTCGGTCGAGGCTCTGATACCAACTTGTCACGCCCAATATGCGACCCTATCCAAAAGGAACTCGACGGTCCCACCAAGGATAGACCCGCATATTGAAACGCTTTTGCAAGGTGGATATCATTACATCAACATTACATAATAGATGGGGATACATACATAAGGCACAAATGCCACAAGAATACATCAACATCATATACAGAGATCAACATCCGACTACGGATGAAACATAAACATAAACTCAAACGACATCCACCACCTTCTAGCCCAGGCTGCCGACCTGAACCTATCCCATGATCGAAGAAGAAGCCAGAAGAACTCAAGACAAGCAAGCATCGCTCTCGCGTCATGATCATCGCAAACCTGTACCTGCAACTGGTGGTGTAGTAATCTGTGAGCCACGAGGACTCAGCAATCCCATTACCATGGGTATCAAGACTAGCAAAGCTTAAAGGGAAAGGAAGGGGTAAGGTGGTGAGGTTGCAGCAGCGACTAAGCATATATGGTGGCTAACATACGCAAATGAGAGCGAGAAGAGAAACAAAGGAACGGTCGTCAACTAGCAATGATCAAGAAGTGATCCTGAACTCCTACTTATGTCAAACATAACCCAAGAAACCGTGTTCTCCTCTCGATCAACCCCGAAAAGAGACACTCACGGTTACGGACACGGTTGGTGTATTTTAATTAAGATCAACTTTGAGTTTTCTACAACCGGACATTAACAAATTCCCATCTGCCACATAACCACGGGCACGGCTTTCGAAAGTTCAAACCCTGCAGGGGTGTCCCAACTTAGCCCATGATAAGCTCTCGTGATCAACGAAGGATATTCCTTCTCCCCGGGAAGACCCGATCAGTCTCGGAATCCCGGCTACAAGAAATTTCGACAACAATAAAACAAGACCAGCAAAGCCGCCCGGATGTGCCAACAAATCCTGATAGGAGCTGCACATATCTCGGTCTCAGGGCACACCTGATGAGCAAGACGTCGGGTTGGCATAAACCCTGATTGCCCAGGGGGCGCCGGACATCGCTCGGTTTGGACCAGCACTCGAAGGAGAACTGGCCCGGGGGGCTAAAATAAAGATGACCCTCGGGCTCCGGAAACCCAAGGGAAAAAGGTCTAGGTGAGGCAAATGGTAAAACCGATGTTGGGCCTTGCTGGAGGAGTCTTATTCAAAGCGAACTGTCAAGGGGGTCCCATAAATCACCCGACCGCGTTAGGGACGCAAAATCCGGGAACATAATACCGATATGACGGAAACTAGGGCGGCAAGAGTGGAACAAAACACCAGGCATAAGGCCGAGCCTTCCACCCTTTACCAAGTATATAGATGCATTAATTAAATAAGATATATTGTGATATCCCAACAAGTAAACATGTTCCAATAAGGAACAACATCTCCATGTTCCAACAAGGAACAAACTTCATCTTCACCTGCAACTAACAATGCTATAAGAGGGGCTGAGCAAAGCAGTAACATAGCCAAACAACGGTTTGCTAGGAAGGGTGCAAAAGGTTAGAGGCTGACATGGCAATTAGGTAGGCTTGAGCAGCAAGTGATAGGTAACGCAGCATAGCGATAGAACGAAGCAACTAGCATAGCAATGATAGTAGTGAGATCCAGGGTAGCGGTCATCTTGCCTGAAATCCCGCAAGGAAGAAGAACGAGTCCATGAAGAAGACGAACGAATGAAGCCGAACCAAGCGTAGACGAACGAATCCTCACGATCGCAACGAAACAGGAACTAACAAGAAGAAGCACACAACATAGTAAACACACCAGACATGAACAAGACATGATGCACAAACAAGCATGATGCATGACAAATCTAGATGAGGCTACTCATGGCAAAAATATGATGCATACAAGAGCAACACATCAAGGCAAGTTTAAATGAGGCCGGAAACAACATATAACGATTCCGGTAAGTCCTCATATGCAAATTTCGAAATTGGTCCAGATCTGAATAAACTTTATGTTCAAGTTGTTAAACAGCAAGTTAAGATGCACCACGATGATCTACACGAAATTCTAGTCAAGTTAGATATAAAGTTCATTAGATTCGGAGCTACGGCCTAGAAGATATGAGCAAAACAAGAAAAGCATGGCATTGATGCAAAATGCATACAAACATCAAGCAAACACCTCAAATCAAGGATGCAACATGATAATATGAAACTACATGCAAAATCAAGCAAGTTTCATATAGAGCACACTCAAAACGGAGCAACGGTTCAACACATACACCCTATACAAGTTATAGCAACAATCTGTCCAAAACAGCAACTAGGCATATTGCAAGCATCAAAACAACAAGCTACAACATCTTAACATGAGAACAAAAGGCATGGGCATGATGTACAGGTAAAGCATTACAAAACATGAACACTGAGATATCTCCAGAAATCACTAGAACATGCTCAAACATACATGGCAAGATTGCAAATAATAACAGTTTCAGACTTTGCAGAAAATAACATCAGGTTGCAATGTTTAGAGCTATCCAACAACATGTTACAGGAACTCATCATGGCAAACAAAGGCAATGAATGAAACTAATAAATGCATAGAACAAAAGTCCCTTAGTGACCATAAGCCAAAAAGGATCAGAAAATATGATGACACCCATGTAAACATGGCAAGTTATATTACAGATTTAAACATGGCAGGAGCAACAATAAGTAGGCATGTTGGTGAGCTTGAACCACTCACCACAGAGCAATACATGGCATGGCAAGGCAACTCACAGTAAGAATACATGGCATAGAAGCTATACATGGCAATAACAACATCATACCGTACAAGGATCAACTACAACAACCTTGGAAAAATTGAATAACATGTAAACAATCTGCCAGGAAACATTTTATAGCAAAAGTAGAGCTCGATTGACTCAAGCTATGGCACTCCATAATTTCAAAAAAGGGCATGGATGGATAGAGCAAGACATGTATAACAAAACATCCTTACTGAAGTATCTCAAAATATGCATGGAACTCTCTGTAGCATCAAGTCAACATGGCATAAAAATATCAGCAGAACAGGGGCTGAAATCAGCAACATCATGAAGCCTAGTTTGCATGCTTGTGCTAGTCACCACAGAGATCACAAAAATACATGACATACACCCTTTTAAAGATGTAATGGCATATTACAAAACACATGTAGGACTCAAGTTCATAGGATGCACATATCAATCATGGCAAAAATGACAAAAGTGCATGTTCTGATAAGAATCTGAAACTAACATCACATAGCACTCTTCTAACAGCATTTCGGGTATCAAGATGAGCTCAAATGAAAATGATGCAATGAGATGAAATGATCTACTCTTCGAGACGAACAATTTGACATATTATACGCACGAAACAGAACTAAGGATACAGAGATACGGCATGATGAATATGGCATGAAAATTACGAAAACTGGGGACTTGGGAAATCTCGGGGTCAACCTTCTCAGATCGGATCTAGGCACGGACGCCGATGCACGCCGGAGAGCGGCGGGAAGGGGGGATCGGAGGAGGCGGTCGGCGGAGCTCCTCCGGCGAGCTCCGCGACCGGAGGAGGCGGGCCGGGCGAGAGGGCCGACGCAGGCGCGGCGGCCGAGGCGCGGGCGAGGGGCACGGCTCGTCATGGGCGCGCTGGGAGGCGCGCGGCCGGGCGGCCCGGCCGGGCGGCGGCGGCGAACGGCGCGGCGGCGCCCTGCTCCTGGCTGCCGGCGCGGCTTGGAGGCGGAAGCGGCGGGCGGGCACGGCGCTGGGGCGGCGGGCGGCACGGCGGCGCCGGAGGCGACGGGCGGCGGCGGCGGAGGCCTCCGGCGAAGGGGACGCGACGACGGCGGCGGCGGGCTCGTCCCGAGCCCGATGGGCTCGGCGGGCCCTGATCTGGGCCGGAGGGCCGGGCGGCGGGTGAAGAGAGAGAGGTGAGGTGGCGCGTGGGATTGGGCGAGGGGCGGCGGACGTGTCCGGCCGTCGTGGCGGACGTCGGGCGCGGCGCCGGGAGAGGCTAGGCTAGGGTTTCGGGGTTTCATCCGCGAATTTTCAGGGGGGGGGGGATCTAGTTTTATATGTAGAGGGAGCTAGGAGAGTCCAAATGAGGTGCGGTTTTCGGCCATGCGGTCGTGATCGAACGACCAAGAGCATGGAGGGGAGTTAGGTGGGTTTTGGGCCACTTTGGAAGGGGTGTTGGGCTGCACACAAAATAGGCTTTGCGGTTACCCGGTTAACCGTTGGAGTATCAAACGACCTCCAAATGGCACGAAACTTGACAGGCGGTCTACCGGTTCTATACCAAGGCCACTTGACAAACCTCAGGCCATTCCGAGAAAGTTTAACACCCGCACACGAAAAGAGGTAAAAGGGGGCGCCGGGAGACATAGGAGTGCCGGATTGCAAAACGGACAACGGGGAAAATGCTTGGATGCATGAGACGAACACGTATGCAAAATGAAATGCACATGATGACATGATATGAAATGCAGATGATGACATGGCAAAGTGCAACACGCAAGCAAAAGACATGGCAATGACGGCGAATAACTGGCAGACACCTGGCGCATCGAATTTGGGGCGTTACAAGATTCAAATATTGTTCATAGATAATCTTGATCATAAACCCACAATTCATCGAATCTCGACAAACACACCGCAAAAGAAGATTACATCGAATAGATCTCCAAGAGAATCGAGGAGAACTTTGTATTGAGATCTAAAAAGAGAGAAGAAGCCATCTAGCTAATAACTTTGGACCCGAAGGTCTGAGGTAAACTACTCACACATCATCGGAGAGGCTATGGTGTTGATGTAGAAGCCCTCCATGATCAATGCCCCCTCCGGCGGAGCGCCGGAAAAGGCCCCAAGATGGGATCTCACTGGTACAGAAGGTTGCGGCGGTGGAAATAGGATTTTGGCTCTGTTTCTGATGGTTTGGGGGTACGTAGGTATATATAGGAGGAAGAAGTAGGTCGGTGGAGCCACAAGAGGCCCACAAGGGTGGAGGGCGCGCCCAGGGAGGTAGGCGCGCCCCCTACCTCGTGGCTTCCTCGTTGATTGCTTGACGTCCACTCCAAGTCCTCTGGATCACGTTTGTTCTGAAAATCACGTTCCTGAAGGTTTCATTCCGTTTGGACTCCGTTTGATATTCTTTTTCTGCGAAACACTGAAATAGGCAAAAAAACTGCAATTTGGGATGGGCCTCCAGTTAATAGGTTAGTCCCAAAAATAATATAAAAGTGTATAAATAAGCCCATTAATCATCCAAAACAGAATATATAATAGCATGGAACAATCAAAAATTATAGATACGTTGGAGACGTATCACTTCCCTCGTTCATACTTTTCTCCCACAAGATAAACTACTTATACAAATGCATCTTGATGTTCCGTGGAACGCACGGGCATCTTGCTGTCTCTTATAAAAAACCGAGTTGGTGATGATGGTGTGCCTGCCATCTTGTAATATAGACCGTCTGATCTATATCTGACGGATAGAAAGCAAACTATGACAATTTTACAAAAGATACCCGCACCTCTCTATACATTTACATATAAGGCCTTGCCTCGTTCATCCTTATCTCCCACAACCTCATTGCCGAACAATTAAAAAAGGAAGTCTCTGGAACAATCTGGCATGGTGGCCGCTGCCGGCGCCGTCCATCCCCATGCCTCTGCCCAGTCGGACCACCAGTCACCACCACGCCCCACTCCTCCTCACCTTGTCTCTCATCTTTCTCGAGAAATCATTTTTTGATAAAATTCTTGAGATACCATTTTTCTGATAAAATTATCGATATATCATTAGTTTTTACACATGGGATTACTCCTGCATGGGTCAATCACAACAGGTGCTTTGTAAAAAATGCATCTTGATGTTCCATGCAATGCACGGGCATCTTGCTAGTAAGAGTAGAGATAGAGAAACCCGTGTGGAATGTGAGAAACCCACTCCGGCCACACACGTCCGTTCACGAGCAGGACGCCGGCCAAGCTCCTCCTTCCACCATTTTCTCCACTCTTTCGGCGGCATTCGACAAGCAGGAAGAGCAGTTCTCCGACATAAAAGCCGTGTGGGTGGCCAGCCGAGCCCGGCAGTTACGAGCGAGGCAATTCGCTGCTCCACCTACCTCACCTAGCCCGTTGGAGGCAGTTTCCGCATGAAGCCAACGTGTGGTTCTGGAGCTAGCCTCTCCAATACAACTCGAGGAATAGTGCCGACTTGCTCCACGCCGGCTTGTCGGTGAGCACGGCGGCATGGGCATTGTCGCTGTCCTCGATGCCCCCATGTCGTACAACACCTCCAGTGCCTGCGACTGCACCATCAGTCGTCGACGCGCGCGTAGCGGCGCCATGCGGGTGGATAAAGAAGCCGCCGCGCATGTCGACGTGGTAACGGCCAGCACGTCCCTGCCCATCGCCATCATCGAGGAGAAGCAGAACACGGGAAGCCGCTGCCGATTGTATTTGTGCAAACAGGGTTGTCTATCTCCATATGGTGTCTATTTTTGCAAACGGAAGCACAAACCTCAATTTTAGTGGAACCTGCTGGCAGCTGACCTCACGGTGCTCTAGGTATTCCTACATTCGTAAGTAGGTAGAAGGACTAACGCAAGATGAAATAAGCTTATTCATAAGCTGACTTGCTGTTTGAAGTGTGGAACGAGCCTGCCATGTGTGGAGGAGCAAACAAGCACTGCAGTCGTGCCGTCAACACAAGATAAAAGGGACCGAGTCATTGATGGCCTGGCCGGCGAGTAGGGGTCATGCAACGGCGGTGCATTATTTTAGTGGAACTGCACAAAAAAGATATTGGGGTTAGTCGGACAAATTTTCTACAGCCACACGGAAGGAATTGCGCTCATCGATTGGATAGAATTGCCTCCATGCCATCATTGGAGATCCCATGGTGGAAATCAACTAACCACCTATAAAGTTATGCATAATCTTCCTCACGCAGGTTAGTATCCCCTTCATCCAGATGATCGTGTTTTGCATGCCGAGCTATTGATATGTGCTACTGTTTTGCGACATTGTTTAAGTACAACGCTTTCCTATCTTTTCACATACAGGACAATGAAGATGATTTCAGTGGAACTGGACAAAATGGCCTGATGTTGAGTGATCTCTATTGCCTCCTCTGTTTGCTGCAATGTGTCAGCGTAAATTGCAAGATGAGCCATCAAGCTAGCTGTGGTGTTGCCAACATGCTCAAAGTGCGGGCAACATTGAGCAGAAAGAAGCATGCCCAGGAAATTAATGCGTGCATAGGGAGGCCCTTTGCTCAGAGAAGCATCGATCATTTTTTCTTTATTTCTACACCTTCTCACAACTTTGTCTTGGTTATAGTCTTGTGAGTCATTTAGATGCATAAACATGCTGAACTTAAGTGCTTGTGAATGTTAGCTAGTATGCATACCGTATCTCGTGAAGCTTAGTTTGAATGTTAGTGTGTCAACCTTTAAAATCTATGTATATTGTGGGCATGTTATTTGACCCCTCATTTTGCCGCGCTACGGCCAGTGTGAGTGTCTGCATGCAGTACTCCATCCTCTAATTTGGTGGATGCCGAGCCGGCCCGAAAAGGGGCTACAACTTTTAAGTTAAAAATGTTACACATGAGGAGCCATAATTAAGATAGTGTCGTCTCTTTTTTTTCTTTTGAATGGGCAATAAGCTGGAGAGTGTCTCCAATGGGCTGCCTCTAGTGTTAAGGGCCTCCAGTACGAAACACGGGCAACCGACTAGGCCGATACAAAAGCCTATCCATCTTAAAGCCCATTTGTTTTTTTTTGCGAGGAAAAGCCCATATTTCTTGAAGAAAGGGCGATCCCAGAAAAACCCTCCTGCCTCCTCGCTTCCACTTATACTGTAGCTTGCTGGACTCCCCCGCTTCCGTCGCCCCCAATTCCCCCTGCTTCCCATCTTTCCTCACTCGTACAGAAAACCCCCGCTCACCTTCTTCCTCACTCATACAAAAAATGCATGCTCCTCTTCTTCCACTCCTACAGAAAACCCCAGCCCTCCTTCTTCGCCACTCGCACTGCCACCAGGCTCGTCTCTGGCTAGTCTGCTCAAACCCGTGAGCTCAGCGCGACGCCCGCAAGGAAAATGGAGTTGGCTGGCCCCAGCACCAAGAAGATGCACTACAAAAAAAAGACACATCCGTGACATTTTTGGCCGAACGAAATTTTTTCTGTCATACATATGACACTTCTATGACGATAGTTGTGACAAAACCCGGTATCATCATAGATGTGGTGGACTCCTACTTCTATGACAAAAAATCATGACAGAAAATGGGCTTTTCGTCCTGGGTGGGCCGGAGACGCAGCTGCATGACATTCTTTGGGCCGTCCATGACGGAAAAACCATGGTAGAAGCGAGGGGGAGGAAAATTTCGGGAGTTCCCGACACCGTGGAGGTCGGGGCCGAAGCGACACGCTGCTTCTCTCACGTCGCTGCTGTGTGCGAGGCGCTGGCTCTAATCAACCCGAAGCGAGGCGTTGGGCTCTAACTGAACCCGAGCGTTTGCATTGCAGTCAACGCGTTACTAAACCCGAGCGATCAATCGATGGCTGTTAACTGAACTCGATCGAGCGATTCTTCGCTCGCTGCTAATCAAGCCGATTGATGCTGCCTCGGGATGAACAAAGGCGCGCGGGGGGGGTTTGGATGAACAATGAGCGGTGGCGTTTGCCTCTGGATGAACAGGACCCCATGGTGTGGAGGGCTGGATGAACAATAGACGGTGGAGGGGTGCCCGTGGAGGGGTGGTTGAACAGGACCCCATGGTGTGGAGGGTTGTATGAACAGTAGACGGTGGAGGGTGGTTGAACAGTAGCACGGTGGAGCCTGGATGAACAGGAGCCCGTGGAGGCTGGAGGAGGTCGATGTTGGAGATGAATAGTATCCCGTGGAGTCCTGCCAGCGGTACGCCACACCCTCCCGGCGAACAGGACCCCGCTTTGACCGTGGCGCCCAACGCAAGTCCGCTTTTGTGGTACGCCACACCCTCCCGATCAACAGACCCCGCTTTGACCGTAGGAGGTCCGCTTAAATCCGCTTTGGCGGTACACCACACCCTCCCGATCAACAGACCCCATTTCGACCGTAGGAGGTCCGCTTCTCCGCTTTTGGCGGACGCCACACCCTCCCGATCAACGGGACCCGCTTCTGAACGTAGGAGGTCCGCTTCTCCGCCAGCGGTACGCCAGCCTCGCTTCCATCGCTGTTCCGCCCAAGCCCTCCCGGCGAACACGACCACGCATTCCGCTCGACCCAGCCGGTTGGCTCCCACGCGCCGCTGCCTCCCCATGAACACGACGCATTCCGCTGCCTCCCCATGAACACGGCGCATTCCGCTGCCTCCCGTGAACACGATGACGACGCTGTTTCTCCGTTCCGACCCAGCCATGTACACGAGCCTCGCCAGACGTATCGCGCGAGTAGGCGTTCAAGACCCGCCAGATGTACACATACGTGGCAGATTTTCTTTCTTGCACCCTGGCGGCTGACGTATGTGTACATGCTACGTGCGCACCTCTACTACGACACGTGCGCTACCTCTACAATGACCAAGATGTACGCACGTTCGTCAGAACCAGAATGACAACGCCACGTGCGCTTCGACCAGTGGGTCCCGACCGCCGCACTTCCACGTGTGCGAAGATGTAGCTGGTGGGTCCCAGAAATCAGGGGGGCGAATCATTTTTTTTGCCCGGACGCACTTCCTTGCGTGCGAAGATGTAGCCGGTGGGTCCCAGCAGTCAGGGGGGCGAATCGTTTTTTTTGCCCGGACACACTTCCTTGCGTGCGAAGATGAAGCTGGTGGGTCCCAGCAGTCAGGGGAAATGTTTTTTCCGCGAAATATAGTGGCCCGTTCGGTGGGTCCCAACTGTCCAGTGGAGGAATCATTATTTTCCGCATAATAAGGAGGCACTTCCTTGCTGCGGCTGTGGACCCAGCTGTCAGCCTCTCCACATATAGTCCACGTCCGATGGAAGCCATTCCTTGACCACGTTCACCACGCCGCGCCGAGAGCACCAGGGCGGTGGACGACAGCAAGGCCTAGGAAGGGGACAACGCGGAGCCGGGGAAGACGCGGCAGTGGATGCCCACGCGTAGAGGAGTATGAGGGTTCACTCATTCGGCTGCGGTGTGAGGCTGCCGTCGCCGCAGAATAACAGGGGGTGTGGGTGCGTAGAGGGATGGCCTGGCCAACGGTGGGAATAGTAGGGGGCGGTGAGGCCTCCACGGCATCACAACCGGCCACGGGCGGTAGGAGCAGGCGGCACGACCGGCGCTGCTTTGGGCGGCTGGAGCAAGAAGACCAGAGGTTGAAGAAGCACTACGGCCGTTGGATGGACATCGTACGGTCACTGGAGCTAGAATCATTCATATATTGACTAAAGTTGACAAAGGCATCCGTCCCAGTCAACTTAGTAGCCCCACAAGTCAGCCTCCCACCAAGGTGGGTCCCAGCTAGCAGGGGGTATTCAACATTTTGTGCGTAATAAGGAGGCACTTTCGGTGGGTCCGAGCTGATAGCGGGGGGAACGTTTTATTCGTGAAATACGGTGGCCCGTACTATGGGTCCCAGCAGTCAGGGGCAAACATTTTTTCGCGAAATACTGGTGGCCCGTCCGGTGGGTCCCTGCTGTCAGGTGGAGGAATAATTATTTTCTGCGTAATAAGGAGGCACTTCCTTGCGGCTGTCGTGGACCCAGCTGTCAGCCACTCCACGTATAGTACTCTTCCGATGGAAGTCGGTCGTTGACCACATTGACCACTCCGCGCCGAGAGCACCACGGCGGTGGACGACAGCGAGGCCTAGGAAGGGGACGACATGGAGCCGGGGAAGACGCGACAGTGGAAGCCCGCGCGAAGAGGAGTACGAGGGTTCACCGGTTCGGCTGCGGTGTGAGGCTGCCAGCGCCGCAGAATAACAGGGGGTGTGGGTGAGTACAGGATGCCCCGCCAGCGATGGGAGTAGTAGGGGCGCCGAGGCTCACAAGGCAAGACAGCCGCCACGGAGGCGGAGCAGCGGTCCCGCCGGCGCTGCTTTACGTCTGGAGCAAGAAGATCGAGATTGAAGAAACACGACGGCCGTTGGATTGACATCCAACGGCTACGCTCGCTAGAATCGCTTGTTGACGATATAATAACTAAAAAATCTTGCATATGTGTCAACTAAACAGGCCCACAAGTCGACCACTGCCTCTTCTCTTTAATAATTTATATATAGCTCATGGCAACTTCTTATGCAATTTATTGCGCGTTTTTTGTTGGCAGGGCCAATTTCGCATATTTCGTGGGTTCCAAACTATTTTAATACCGAAATGTCGAGCCAGATTTAAAGTACTTTGAAGATATATTTAAATTAGGTTAATGCCCAAAGAAATAGGAATCTAAAATGTGAAAAAATCAGAAATTATAAAGTAATTGCCAATTTGTCATCTGTTTTTATATTTACAACCCATTTCCTATTACTTTCAAGATTTGCGTGCGCCTTGAAAGAGTTGCAGCCCATCGTATGAGAAAAAAATAGGCCTGGATTGGGTATTCTTCGTAAAAAATAAACTGGGCTCATTTTCACAAAGAAAAATAGCTGGGCTGGACACATGGTGAACATAAAATATAAGCTCTGGCTAGACGGGCCACACCAGCTTCAAACCCTGCTCCGCCTCAACAATACCAAACAAAAAAATATTGCTCGAGTAGCTACGTCCCTGTGTCACCGATCTTGTGCTGTTCTTTTGTCTATTGACTATATACGCCACAATGTCGTGGGTCCCGGATGTCGAAAAACACTAGGAGGAAGCATTTCATTTTTCCATACGCCGACGTGGTGGGCCCCTACTGTCATCCTCTCCACGTACTTCTGCCGATTCCTATTGTTTGTTGACCATGTTGACAACACGAGAGGGCGGCGCCGCGGCGAGTGCACCAAAGCGCGTGGAGGACGTCGGTGTTAACGATTTAGGAGACGGTGGGGCAGCGATGCGTGCGCTGAGGCGCAGCCAGCCGTGGGAGGCGGAAGCAGGCGGCCCCATCGGTGATGGTTTGGTTTTGGCGGCTGGAGGAAGACAGGACTGTAGAAACACGACAGACTGTAAAAGCAGTAGGAGTACTTAACAACCTTAACTGAAACCAGCAGGGGCACTTAACAACCAAAGCTGAAAGCAGTATGAGTACTTATACATGTTCAACCATACAAAGCATGCCTCGAATAGTGCTACTTTGCCTACAGTTAACCAAGGGTGAGGCCGCCAAGCCCCAAGACAAGGCCCAGGCGCCACCCCGCGCATCCACAACCTTCTAAAGGCGGCTTCATCTCGCAACATGGTCAATAAACAGGATATTCGCTTTAGAGCCATGGAAAAGCATGAACATAATCTTCTGTCCTATTCTCCAAGATGGACGGGCCTTCATTATTTGAGACCACCCATGAATAAGTATATTTTCACCTCCAACGAGAATTGAGTAGGTCGACATAAACATCATGTTGTGACCAAGCGCAAGTCCGACCCGACCATGGTCGTGCATCTCATAGGAACAATAGAACTCAGCAGTTCCTGTTTCAAGAAGATCACAGCTGTAAAACTGTGTATAAGCAATAGTTTATGAACAACATATATAACAGAAAAATAGCTCGTACTATAAGTTTCTCGACACGCTTGGACCTGTTCAACGAGTGCAACAAGGGCACACATATCCCACGTGGCCTTCCACCATTTAAACGCCCCACAGGGACCTCAAGACGATCAATAAAGTGTAGGAACTTGTGGATGTCGATCCAGTCAACTTCAGTGCCATTAGTAACAGCCGAGTTATTACAGAGTAACAAACGAGTAGACTGCTTAACTATGGAAAACCCTACATGTGCCACCAATTATAAGAAAATATTAGTTAGAAGTAGCATCTTCGTGAGAGATTCGTTGCTACTTCTAAAGTTAAATTGTGATTAGTTAGACAGAATAGGTGGATTAATAAGTAATCGAGGCAACAAGCAAGAACCAGATACAAAACTAACATGGATGAACAATTGGAACAACGTAGGGGTGGAAGATCACAGTGAAGATGAGACCAGGTTCTGCTATTTCCATCAACAATCGTGCGCCAACTTTCAGTCCGTAACACTTGAGAAAGTTTATCCAAGTTCGGCCATAAAAAAAGCAGTGATCTTCTTGGTTCATGAACCCAACTTGGAACTTATATCCATGGCTTGTCTTCACTGTGACCATTAAACTAGTGTATTCAGTTATGGCAAGGCCGAGCATCTTGAGTACATGTGTTCTGGCAGAGCAAATAATACACTGTAGGAAAAATAATATGAGAACACAACATGTTCAATAAACCCCACCCTCCAGGATAGAAAAGAAGATTCTAGGAACATACTGTGCGCGTTTGAAAATGCTGTGTTAGGATGAGAAGGAACAAGTGTGGCGTCTCGCTGAGGGCGCAGAAACCTGTAGGGTACTCGCACTTTGGGCACTGCAAATGAAACACACTAGATTCAGTAGGAAGAAAAATGCATCAACGGCGGCGGCTGCCATCCTAGGATTACCTGCGACCAAGGGACTTGGATTTATCGGGAATGGATGAAGAATTCGTACCTGGTTCTCCATGAGAAACCCTATGCAATCGCCGAGAGGGGGTTTTCTCTGAACAAGCGCACGAGGAGAAGGGATTCAGGCCCAAAGAAATATTGCCTTTGTCCGTCTACTTATCGCCTAAGTTGGAAAGGGGGGGTTGTGATTTGATAGCTCATTGGGCATTAATGCGCGCCACGACCGGGTGTGTCTACCGTGAAGTTGTGCACTCTAATTTGTGCATATGGCACGTGGACCCGCTGCGGTTGCCCCACATATCAGCTTAAATGAAGTCGAAAGACAGGAGTAACTAGTTACACATAAATATATTTTTGACAGAGATACTCCTCCGTAAAGAAATATACAAATCTTTATATCACAGGCTCACCTTGCCGAGAAATATACTCCCTCCGCAACGCACGGGCATTATGGTGGTTCAGCTTTTTTTATGGGGGTTCAGCTGAGAAAAATCCTTTAGCATCATTTTGGACCAGCTCTCCTTGCCGAGAAAGTTCGATTTTGACATCATCCCCTACCGCAAGATATGATTTAGATTTGAACCTTGACCATCCTTTAGCATCAATCATCATGCGACCATCCTTTGTACTTACGGTATATTGAGCAGGTTCATTCACACCAAGGCTGCGCATGGTAAGAGAAACTTGGCATGATGCGCCGGATTGTTGAACGACTCCATCGTTGTTTAGGAATTCTCTGTTTGCAAACAAGAAGACATAACCAAACAGTTAGATCAACATAGTGAATCGTGTGAAACAACATGGAAAGAAAAAGAACGAAGCACTTGGGCGGCCAATGCTTACCAAGAAGGTGGACATGTCGGTTTTGTAAGGACTTTGGTATATGAAGTGCGAATCGCAGCCCATCATTGCAGTTGCAACCGCACGGGCCGGAGCAGATGCAAGTGCAAGTGTTGGTGCAGGTGCGAAGCCACTGCTGCTGCCGGAGATGGTGCTCCTTGTAGAGCTGGTGCCGTGTCGAGCAGGTGCCGTGTCGATGCCCAATCCTCCGTAGATCGATGATCCACCGACACGGTCGGTGCCCAATCCTCACCGGATCGATCGAAGTTGCCGCCGCCGCTGCTAGAGCAACTGCCGTGATCGATCTGTGCGAGACAAGCGGCGATCGTGTTCCGGTCTGCTATGATCAGCTTTCTAACTTGACTAGGATCCGTGACCATGATCCAGTTTTTTCTTCATTTCTTTTAAACGCGAGAAGGACTAATTGTATGCTTTTGTTAAACCAAACTGCAGTTCATCATAGGGATTCAGCTTGTACTCGCACAACAGACTAATCCAATTTTTTCCAAGAATATAAGTGATGTACAAAGGCCTTTGTTATCGACACACGACATAAGAAGTGAAACCTGCAAAATAGCCATCGAGAGCAAACCAAACGGTTTAATCTGTGATGAATGTCACATGGCAAAACCTTCATCGTAAAATTGCAGGAAAAGAAAGAAAACATGACATTAAATCAATAAGATTTAGACAAGTAAATCAATAAGATTTACTTGATGTGACACGAGCTGAATCCTTACCAGGAAATCACTATGTTGAAGTACTAAATGTAAGATTGATCATCCAACTACGCGTGGCATGCAGGGCCCCGCCTACTCCCACAAGCGTGACAGTCCAAAGGTCGTGACAAATCGTATGGACCGAACATCCATGGACTGGAAATCCTAGTGGGTGCGATAAACCCTGCAATGCATACAGATATTGAGTGTAACCATAATTGATAAACCATCCTCACAAAAATATGATCTGGATACTTCAAAATATACTGATCAATTGAGTGGACAGACATTAACATAGACCGCTCTCAGACTGACCACACACCAAAAGCGGTAGTACTAATAAACAATGCAGGTTCACAAACACAAATCAAGTATCGAACAATAGTACTTACTATAGACAAGCAAAGTTGCACTAACTAAACTCGCAGACTATTTCTTGCCACCGACCTACGGATGAAACCCGCATAATCGATTAGGCCATGGACTTCGTGTGAGATGTCTACATGCACCATCACCATCTTGTCAACCTTGGAGAACCTAACAGAGTGGTTTTTCCACTCATAAACATGATGATGAAGACAGGCCGCGTCAGATTTGTTGGGAAGCTTTACAAGAACCACACCCTTCGTAATCGAAGGCACAACTAGGAAATTGTTGTGGTCAAGTACAGCCTCAAGAACACGCCTAACAACAATGCTATAGGAAAACACTAGTTCAGGACACGTGGCGACAAGGACACAGCAGCTGGATAGTTCAGCAGTAGAACTCATCATCAGGTCTTCTAGTTCACACGGCATGAGTGAACAAAGACACTAGAACATGTCTTCAAAGGCATGAGAGCAGAGGGATTACATGCAATATCCATAACACAAGTTACTGAGGCAAATATACCCTCTTAAAAGGTAGCATTGATAAATTATAGTATTCCTCCGTCCCAAAATTCTTGTCTTAGATTTGTCTAGATATGGATGTATCAAGTCACATTTTGTATTAGATACATCAAGATCTAGACAAATCTAAGCAAGAAAATTGGGACAGAGGGAGTAGTTGAAAGTAATCTATAAGAAATCAGTGTCAACCTCTCGCATGTTTTGGTCAAAAGAGGAATTTAGAACCGCTATTTGGCACACTAAAATCACATGCAAGATCACCCAGAAAGTTGTACTACCAGACTAGTATCATGTGTTAGATGAAAAACACGATCAAGATCGAGAAAAGATCGTCAACAAGAGACATTACCTGACTTGCTTAATGAGGGATCCCGAGAGGGAGCTTGGACAGGCGATGGCTTTGAGCTTGGCTGCGGTAGTCTCGGCGGGTGCTTGCGCTTCTTCGCACTATGAGCCTCGACGGTTTTGGCCAGAGCCATAGACATCACGTCGGCCGATGCTCCGGCGTCCCATCCAAGAGAGGAAGCTGAGAGAGAAGAGTGAAAGGAGGAACGAGATGAGGGAGAAGCGAAGCGAAAAGGGGTTTTCTTCAAGAGAGGAAGCTGAGAGAGAAGAGTGAAATGATGGTTGCTTCGTCTGGTCCAACTTATCTTTGGAAAGGAGGGGTTTTGTGATTTGAAGGCTCATTGGGCATTATCACAAGCGGTTTGATCGGGGTAGTCTACCATCACTCTACTATGTAGTAATTTAGTGCATGGCTGGTGGACCCAGGTGCTGGCTGTCCCACACATTGGCGAAAGTGAGTAATTTAGTGCATGGCTGGAGGAGGATCCGCACGGTAGAGCGTGTCCACTGTTTTTCATTCTGAAGAAAAGAATGATTACAGCAAGCGTTTCCACTCTTACGACGGAGGAGTGCGAAACAAGGCAGCCACTTGAACATACACAGTGCTCCTACTACTAGGCATGTGCAGTGGTTCATACGTCAGTACTACACAATCTTGTTGCTAGTGTAGTAAGATATGACGATAACAAATGATGTTATGCGCATGTCAACTACTCCTATATGTAACATAGTACCGCTTTTTCGACTGTCCGGTCGAGAATGAACGATGAGATCAATGTTAATAGAACTAGGTCCACAGCGCACGGAGAGTACGGTGCTACAGTACTCCACGAAACATGAACCATATGAAGCACGAATAGTGTTAGGCAGGGTGTATGAAGGGTGCACGGGATGGGAGCAAAAGTTCCCTTCTCGACCCACTTTTGGATGTTTGGCAGAGTGCATGAAGGGTGCAGGAGTCCACACTAGTAGGTTGACTAAAATACACGAAGAGGAAACAACTATATTGAGATGAGAATGCAACCAAACACACCCACACACTTTGTGCTACAGTGACTGATCTGCACCGTCTGAGTTTGATCCAATGGTCATGTTGCGCCGAGACATGGACATGCCCATGCAGAGGGCGCCTAAACACCACCGAAGTCCCTCTGCTTCTCGAGGCGCACGATGTTGGTGATGCAGGGTGCAACCGCCCGCAGAGCCCGCTCCCGATCGACAGGAGCCAGCTCGTCAAAGACGGCGTCAAATGGCATGAATGGATTCCGGTGACGGGGCCCTGAAAGGATTCGCTCGGCAACGGCGACGGAAGCCCGCAACCCCTCCTTATCCAGCTCAGCCCCCACCATCGTGCGGAGACGGCTCAGCTCCTCGGATATATAGGTGAAGAAGGAGACCAGGTCAGAAGCCGCAGCTGCTGAAGTCGACCGGTGGTCGAACGGGTTTAGCCCGACGGCCGGCATCGCCGCTACCGGCATGACGGTAGGAATCGCGCAGCCGCAACACGCACGTGTGGAAAATTGGTTCACCAAGTGGCTGAGGCGATCCAGACTCGCCACGATCGGCCCGCCGCGCCCCACCGCTCTCCCGACGGCCTATCATATCTCCCGCTTTACGCAGCAACGCCGCCGACGCCTCGAGCATCTTTGTGGTGGACGCCTGCCGCTTTTGAAGCTCCGTGAACTCCCGCACACAACGGAGGAGCATGGCACTCCTCTCCTCCTTGAGCTCACGGAGTACCACATCCTTGGCCCTGAGCTATGCATCCTTGGCATGGAGCTCCTGTGTCAGGCGCCTCACCTCGGACTCCGTGATCTGCTGCGCCGCCATGGCACCAGGTAGAAGCAATAGGGAGAGGAAGCAAAGGGGGCGAGACGGCCGAAAGGCAATGCAATCTACGGGAAGGCGGAGGGAGCGGGGAATCTTTTGGTTTTCACCATGGTAAAACACCAGTGATGACTTCTCACATCAGGGAGCAATGGGTTTTTACAAGCGGAGTCATCATGATTAATTGCTGCCACGCCTGCTCCCATCAATAAAAAAATTTAAAATCCTGCCATGCCTGCTCCCGTCAATCAAAAAATTAAAAATCCTGCCGCACCCAAACACCAGAGCAACGCCGTGGTGGATATTTAAATTTACATGCCGGCAAGTAGATAAAAAAAGGGTTGAAAAAACAAATGTGGTGGCGGCCTAGCTAATCGGTCGAACTAGCCCAACTAGCTAGCCACCGTGCTTCACTGATGTACTCAGCGGGAAAGGTGGTCTTTTGTGATTTGATGACTCATTACTTGCTTCGGCGCTACGACTGAGGAGGACCCAGAAAACGTGCGGTAGGGCGTCCCACGTCAGGAAGAATATATGCATGCACCACCCGGGAGGACCCCGAAACCGCGCGGTAGGGTGTGCCACGCCTCGCACGGAGGAAAATGTGCGGTAAAATATATCTGTATCGTATATAGTACCTATGGTTCGACCTCGGGACCCAACCAGTCGGTTGAAAACACCCCACTAGCCACACAGCTTCATCATGCAAACGTGGCACGGAGGATAGGTGTGGTTAGCTCCGTCTTGACCAGCCACAATGTCTCTTGTTCTAGGCGATTCTTCTATTTTTCAAGCCATTTTTAGTTGTAATAACACCACGGCAAGGTAGCGCGCTCTTCGTGTGTGCCCGTGCAAAGGTTAGACGATGGAGAGAAGAGAGATTGAGATCGCAGACCTGGGACCCACCAGTAAGTGAGACAACGGTCATGCACGTGTTGACGAGGCACTCCGTCTACTCTACTAAACACAAGTATCAGATAAAATCAAGTTATGGGACAAAGCCAACAATCGCTCATTTTTTAGGCTATCGACTTACGCTTTGTAGTCCAGGTTGCCGCTCAAATCTCGCCTTTCAGATTTGTTAGTTTTAGGTCCAAATTTGATTAATGACAAGTGGGACCCCGTGTGTTGTTCCGATATTTCAGTGTAGGATGGTTTTTTTGAACAAACACTTTGCGCGTTAGACAAGTAACGCACGAAGTTACACGATTTTGCAAGTTTATTTAACAAAATGACAGCGCATAGAATATCACATCCACCCCGCAGCTTAGATACTATGGTGATACGAAGTTTTACAATGTTGGAAGTGAGATCCAATGGCTTGGGAGTAGTCTTTGTAATTATGCGCAATTTCCAAACTCTCCAAAGGTTTTTTGCAAATAAAACATTCAGTTCGTGTGTGTGCGCTGCATCTTCGATCCAACGGCTCCCGGTGCTCATATTAGGTGCTCCCGTAGCTTAATTACCCGCCACGGTGATATGAGCATCTAGGTCGATGATCAGTGATTAGACGGCACATGCGTAGTACTTGTACTTTCTCACAGATTTCCCAAACTCTATCACCAGATATTGCAAAAGCATTCAAACCTCCTACTGTGGCCATTAGATCTCAAGAACTCAGATCACCATAGAATCTACGGTGGGGAGCACCTCATACTCTCCCGCAGATAAAACATAAGGTGCTATCGCAGCTTGGATGCTACGGTGATAGGAGCTTGGAGGTCATTTGATCTGAGATCCAATGGCATCCGACAGTCTTTGTGCTTGTAAGCAAGTGGGTCGAACTCTTTTGGGGCTTTTCACAAAAACCATTCAACCACCGAGGAGGTGTTAGGTCACAAACCAATGCCTCCAAGAGCTTGTATCACCAAAGCATCTAAGGTGTGGTAGCACATGATATTCTTACATACAGAGAATATCATGTCCTCCTTCATCTTAGATGCTACGGTGATACGAGCTTCGAGGTCGTTGGATATGGGATCAAAGGGCATCTAAGTAGTTTTTGTACAAATTGTGTGCAATTCTCAAACTCATCAAGGTTTCCTGCAAAAATATTAAGACACATCACGTGAGCCGCTATATCTCAGATCTACAAGCTCCAAGCAACTCGTATTGGCATATAGCATCTAAGGTATGGGGGCACATGATATTCTCCCGGGGAGGAGGGGTGGGGTTGCAAAACCAATCGGTGGTTGGGAGGGTGGGGACAAATATAATCTAAACAACCCTAAACAGAGCTCCACAATTTTATCTAAGGTCGAGGGGTTGACCCCCGACAATCATAGCTCCGCCTAAACACAACATTTGCATGTACTATAGTACTAGACTTAATATTCATGTTTCAGTTTCATGTTCATTTTAAATATTGAACTGAGGACCATGGATGTCTTACATTTTACTTCCTTCGTTTTAAATATTAGTCTTTTAGAGGCTTCAAATGGACTGCACATACGGATGTATATAGACATATTTTAGAGTCTAGATTCACTCATTTTGCTCGTATGTAGTCACTTGTTGAACTCTCTAAAAGACTAGTATTTAGGAATAGAAGGAGTATTTTGAATTCGTGTCATACATGCATGGTTTGGAAAAATAGATGCACTATACTTATTGGATTGTTGTTGTGTTCGTATGCAGTGTGTCGTGTGTGTGTGTGTGTGTGTGTGTGTGTCATATGCTTGATACATACAAAGTTTTCACCTCCTTATTGTTCATCTTCTAAATTTGAATCTGCATTGGAAAACTTACTAGGATACCATGAAATGTGAAATCCACGTTGAGATCACTATATCACAAACTCACTCTAATTCAACAACTCTTCATAAATCAATTACCACGTTGAGATTAGTATTTGCAAGGAAAATACGGGTATTGTAATACACATAGATTTGTTCGGCAATTTAAAAGGTTCCTTTCAGATTCTCGAATGGTAGGACCCAACGCGCATCAGCCAGACCTTGGCTCGTGTTGATCCTAAAAACCGGCTTGTGTCCTTCGTGGCGCGGCGTGGTACGCACATTAGGCAACCCCAACCAGTCGAGCCTCAGCGCTTCAAGTCGAAATATCCGTGGCCAGAATTCCAGCCCTAGGAAATTCCCTCATGTCCCCGTCCATAATGACTACCGATGAACAACGGAGGGATGCTTTAGTAACTCGACAACGTTATCTACCGTGTCGAGGACGGTTCAATTCCCTCGTCGCGCCGTCAAGGTCACCACAACTGCATTGCCTAGTACTACTACTACTATACCAGATGAGCACAGAATTGAGCCCGCTTTGTTCGTGCCTAGTACTTGAGTTAATATATCGTGCAATGCACCGGTACATGGGGATTATCCTTTATTCTGCATATATAACTTGTCCAAGTCTAACTAAGAAAATGTTTGACAAAATCCTTTCTTAAGAAATACAACAGACAGATGTACGGCTTGAAAATTTATTGCATGATGCAGGTTATGATATTGTTTCAATCTCGGATCTTAAATTTCAGAAAATCCAAAAGTGAGCATAAATTCTTGAAACTGAGCATGGTCACGTGATATGGCACAAATATTACTGTAAGTTTTTTCTTCAATTCGAGACAAGTTGCTTATGACAAGTTGCACAAATGAAGAGTCAAGGTATTTTAGAACAAAGACCTGTCACGTTAAGGCGAACACTTTCACTATTGAAATTGTGGGCGCACGCGCCGCCACGAGTCCCCGCTTCATCGACAGTGCCGCCCCAGCAAGCATGTGAGTCGACGGGAGGCATGCGAGCGATCGCCGCGCCGGCTGTCGTGGAGGCGCGAAAGCAGACTCGTGTGCAGACTCATCGAGGCGAGCCTTTGACCAGTTCGCCGCCCACCGCCGTCCCCAACTGCTCCCACTTTTAATGTCGCCGCGCCGCAGTTTAAAATCAACCATGTACTACCCGGTATCGCTACAATCCTCTCTCTTCCTCTCCGATTCTCCTGTTGCCTACCTCCAACTAGCCTCGACCTAAACGTACGCTTATGCGGCATCACGATGGTCTGCCCTTAGTGTTCCAGCTTCGAGGAAGACACCCAGCCGGACTCTCAAGAACATAAGGCGCTTTGGGGACGAGCTTGAACCGCCTTGCGGGAAGACGCCATGCCTGTCCTCTGCCCTGCTCGGCTCCTGTCGCCTCGACCGCGCCAGCCATCCCCGTGGTATTGATGGGTTGGGAGCCGCACATTGTCGCCGAGCTTGATGCCACGGGTTCCACGAGGTCCCCGCCAACTTTCACGCTACTGGCACCTGCCAGGTATGCGCCAAGGCAGGCACCGACAAGACGCTTTGCCGGTGCCGCGCACCTACCAGCGATGCGCCGCGTGGTGCATCGACGCGCGCTGCCGCAGCCGGTGCGTGCACACGAATGTCTCTCGCCATGCCGCTGATACGCTTGTCCTCGCTGGTGCCATCGCCTCTCGCCGCATGGATGGCCGCCGCCGACCGCTTCCTTGCACCAACGCCACGCCGCCTCCCGCCAGCTGACTTGTTCAAGTCCAGAGCATTTTGGCCTTCCTTGAAGCTAGGCCAACATCCAGAGTACGCCAACAACGGCACAAGACGCCGCTGCCGCCGCCGGTCGCGGGTCTGGACGACACACGAGCACGACAGAGGAGCCGCTTCCCACCGCGAGATGCCCCGCCGCCACAGCATCTAAATTTGTTATGAAAACGCTCGGATTGCCATGCTTAAAATCCGAACGCTTATCATTTCTGCTTATTTTATATCGCTCGTCATATAATTTAAAGTTGGAGTCGACTGAACGAAATGTATGGTTTGATCGATTGAATGTTCTGCTAGAGCCGATCAAATTATATATAAAACGCCATCAAGCCACATGTATTCCTTGTCATCCAACAACCTAGACTGCTTCAATGTCGAGCGCCAACACGCTTAGCGCAGTTAATTTCATGCCAAAATAGTGCTAATCACATGACAACACGCAAATAATATCCTATTAGTTAATATCCGCATGCACTTCATATATTTCCAAATTAACGGCATTGCACGCACACACCGACTAGTGCTGCTAGTATGTGAAATCGGTGCCGTGACTTGTGAACGCGGCCCAGATATGGTCAACGGCAACATCGCCTCATGAAGTTCTTCCTGTTTGCCCGCAAGGCCTAAACACGTAAGGGGAGAGAGAGAGAGCACACATGGAACCCACCAGAAGTGAAGTCTAATAGTACTAAAAATAATATTACATGTTATCCGTTAATTAGGCTGTGGTAATATAAAAACATTATGTGAACAAAGGGGTACAACAAACATTGCTATTCTACGATGTTGCCTATTGACGTGGCGGCTTGAAGGCCCGGCCGTGTTCGATCCTCGCCCTTTATTTTTAATTTGTATATGGGTCCAAATTTGTTTCTTGTCATGTGGGCCCTCGTGTGTAGTTTTAGCACTTTAATTTGTGGGTCAAATTTTTTCCATTCCAAGTGGACTATCGGTGTGTAGTTTTGTAGGTTATTTATAATAATTAAAGAGAACAACATAGTTTTTTCAATATTACCATGGTGCGACGTTGAAGGCTAGAAAGGACGGCGAGAGAGCGATGACCGAGCCAGAGGGAAATCAACTAGGGAGTTGCATGGGTTGCAAGGGTGTTCGAGAAGTTGTGGGGCCAATGCTATGAAAATATAATCTAAACCAACCGAATAAATGCCTACACAAACTAATCCAGGTTGGAGTGCCTCGCAATGTAAATAGCTCTCGCTTTATGAGGGATGGAGAGGTAGTAGCTTTAACGCATGGAAGATACAAGCAGAGAAAGCGAGGTCAATCAAGAGACATATAGATAGAGAGACAAAGTGAGTGTGGTCCGACATTCATTGAACAAATATATATGCTCTGAG
The DNA here is from genome assembly GCA_021605205.1 of Aegilops longissima. Classification (NCBI taxonomy): domain Eukaryota; kingdom Viridiplantae; phylum Streptophyta; class Magnoliopsida; order Poales; family Poaceae; genus Aegilops; species Aegilops longissima. Next base: position 474,130,716 of record CM038679.1, on the reverse strand, counting down.
AGATATTGTCCAATTGAGCTTTTGGCAAGGGTGAGAGCTGTAAGACGAGCTTGAGAGATGATCCAGTCATGCACGCACGTAGACATATTTTGTGCGTGGAGGAAGCAAGGTCAACCGATCACATAGGGTCGCCGTATGATCGAAAGAGTGAGACGGGTTGAGAGAGTGACCTAGATAGACGATGTGCGTGAGAGAGTATACAATGTGAATAGGTCGAATTGGGCTCAAACATGGTGATATATCGATTTTGTCCGATAAAGAGCGAGTTCAATCGAGACATACAGAGAGAGAGAGAGAGAGAGAGAGAGAGAGATTGAGTGAGCGTGGCCCACACTACTAGGGAAAAGCCTATACACAGAATCTTAGTAGCAGCGCGGGTCAAAAAGGAACGCTGCTGCTAATTAGTAGTAGCGAAAAAGGGAAACTCGCCAGATAAGTTTTTAGCAAGAGCGCTTCGGTAAACCGCTGCTACAAAATATCCACCGGCGTGTTCACCGAGCTCCATTTAGCAGAGAGCGCCATGTTCAACCGCGAATCGCTACGGATATAGTAGCAGCGCTTTTATCGATCGCTGCTGCTACATTTCAAATTGGCAAATTTTTTGTCATCATAGCGTGAGCGCTGCTGCCCAAAGCCCGCTGTTGCTAATTCTTTAGCAGCAGCTGCTTTTCCCCTGCCATCGCTAACCCGCACCAACCCACCACCTTTCCCCACCCTGCCTCCCTCCCTCCTCTCTTTCCTTCCCTACCTCCCCACATGCTCCCACTCTCACTCTTCTTCTTCCTCAATACTTCTCCCCATTACTCTTCTCTTCTATCCACCTTTCTCTCTCTTCATTACTCCTACCTAACTACACCACCTCCATTAATGCATCTCCTTTCTTTTTCCTTTCCCTCCACTAGTTGAAGTTGTCTCCTCCCAAATTAGCTAGCTAGGTAGATGTAGCATTTAGTTAAGGACCTATTTGCCCCCTAACTAGATCTATCTTTGTCAACAAGAGCTTTGTGCACTTTTGATCTCCCTACAACATCATCTCCACCGTGTGCTCGATCTCGATCGAGGTGATGAAAATTTCATGCTTTTGCAAAATGAAAATATGTTTATGTGTGTGTGATATGTTTGTGGAAATTGTGTGTGTGGCACGCCAAATTGTGCTTTTGAGTTGCCTATGTTTTGCCGAAATGTCGATTTATTTTCGTTTCGCTAATTCCGCAAACTCTAGATCCATATATGTCCTATTTTTAGGAAGGTCATGCCAAATTTTTGTATGACTTTGATGCATGCATGCATTTTTATAATCAATTTGTTTATTATTACCGCAGATTTGACGATGGTCATGGAACGATGGTGGACAGGTGGTTGCGGTCGGCATGTGCAGGACATGAAAGAAAATAACCGCATGAGGTTTTATGTCCGTGTCGAAAATGCAAAGGAATAGTTTGGCTCAACCCCATGACGATGGTCGGGTCGAAGCGCACCTGCCATGACTGGTTTCATGGATGGCTATACGCTGTGGATAATTGAAGATGAGGATGACGATGTTGAGGATGCCGACGGGCAGGCAATGATGACACGGGCAAGACGAAGAGATGATCGATAATGGCGGCGGGAAGAGGCCGACATGGCGGCGGAGAAAGGGCTGGATATGGCGGAGGAGAAGGGCCGACATGGCGGCGAGAGAACGACATGGACTCCACGCAGCAGAGTTCGCTTGGTACTAAGTTCAATCGCAAGGGACCCTCATGTTCAAGCATTGCTTCGCAAGGAGACGAAAGTATCGAGAGAGCTGCTTCTAGAGAGGAGGCTAAGCTGGAGCAACTGGTGGTAGACTCAACACTCCATTGTATGATGGTTGCAATCCTCGAGGTGACCCGCTTGAGTTTCACGCCCAACTCCTCAAGACGAAGGCTAAAAACAAATGGACCGACACTAGCCTCGATGAGCATCTCAAGTACCTAAAGGATGTTCTTCCCAAGGTAATCTATGTCCTACTAGTGTTGATGAGGCCAAGAAGATCGTAGTGCCTCTTGATCTGCCACACGTTAGATACCATGCATGCATCAACGATTGCATAATTTATCGGAAGGAGCACGCGAAAAAACAAGCTGTCCGTGTGCAATGCTTCTCGATACAAGAAGGCCGGGAAGAAATGTCCCCGTAAAGTTGTATGGTACTTACCGATCACTCCCCATCTCCGTGAGGTATTTTGTAGATCCCAAGGAAGAAAGCTAATGCGCCGCACGCGGAGAGGAAGAAGCCCGACGATGGAGATGATCCGGCTGAGACACGGAAGGATGGAAGCCGTGGAGAGCGCTGAACAGCTTCTATCGGTATTTTGAATGTGATGCAAGGAACATCGTGTTCGTGCGCGGTACCGATGGCATGAACTGCTTGGCAACCGTAACACCAACCATAGCACATGGCCCGTGTTTGTATGGATGTACAACCTCCCCCGGTTGTGCATGAAATCAAGTACATTCACATGAGCATGCTTATTCAAGGGCCAAACAACCAGGAAATAATATTAATTTGTATCCGGGCTACTTCAAGAGGAGTTAGACACGTTATGGAAAACACCGCCAAGACATGGGACGCCAAAGAAAGGTGAGTATTTCAACATGAGAGTCAGCTGATCACGATAAAGGCAGGACTATCTCGTTACGGATATGTGGCAGGCCAGTGTGCCATGGATATTATGGATGCACGCGGTGCATGGATGATACGACGCCTCAGCAGCTAACGCCAAGGAAAGATGGCGGTCCGGGAAAATCGTGGTACATGGGGCATCAAGATGGCTTGAACAGACGACCCGTGGAGAAACCGTGGAGATCTATTCAATGGTCACGCTGAGCATCGAGGACCGTACGTAAGCGGAGCGGTGCCAAATCGATGAGCTGTTGAAAACTGGAAGGAGTGCCCCGCGCCGAAAGACGATGAGAAAGGCGCCGAGCCGCTGAAGGTATGGAAGACGAGGTATGTTCTGGGACTTGGAGTATCACAAACTCGATACACCTCATTGCCTTGATCAAATGCATATCTGTAAGAATGTCCTTGAGAGCTTGCTCGCAACACCGATGAACATGCCGGATAAGACCAAGGATGGGCCAAGGCAAGAAAAGACTTGCAAGATTTGAAAATTAGGGAAGATCTGCACATGCCGCCTGTAAAATGTCGACGAGACAGAGACGGAGACAGAGGCACGGAGAAGAAGGGCAAGAAAATAAAGAAAGAGGATTATTGCCCCTTCTTGCTTCACCTTAAGTCAGCTGAGATCAATGCCTTTTTAAGTGCCTTACCGAGTCAAAGTTAGTTCCTGCATCGTGGCAAGATAAGCAGATATCTAGACACGGACAAGAAAAGGTTCAGCGGATGAAGTCTCATGACTGTCATGTGATGATGACGCAGATACTACCTGCTGCCCTTAGAGGGATAATGGACAAGCACGTCTGCGACACGCTTATTGGTCTCTCGCAACTTTTTCGACGCCATCTCTCAAAGTCGATCGCTGTGAAGCAGCTCCAAAGGCTACAAGAAGAGATCGCAGATATCGAATGAGCTTGAGATGTACTTCCCGCCCGCTGCTTTTTGACGTGATGGTGCATCTGTGTGTCCATATTGTGGATGACATAATAGACCTGGGGCCGCCATTCCGCACAACATGATGCCATTTGAGAGGATGAATGGGATCATCAAAGGATTCGTCAGAATATGTCCCGTCCGGATGGAAGCATCGTCTGTGGCTATTTGGCACAAGAGTGCATCTCTTTCGTGAGAATTTTCTATATGGCGCAGACCAGCCACCGGTGTTAGTGTTGGTTTGCCCGCTAACAAGCACGATGGGAGGCTCAAGGAGATGGTCACCGCAACGGTCGCAAGGAACTGCACGCGGCATACTCAGATCGACGCAGCGATTTTGACAGAGCAAACTTGGTAGTGCTACAACACCTAGACGAGGTAGATCCTTTCGTGGCACTCGCACAAAGAAATTATCGCAAAGAAGTATCGTGGACCGGGGTATGCGGACGGACGCCGGTTACTAGAGAGCACAACTCCACTTTCCTGCATTGGTTCAAAGAGCATATTATTGCTAATCCTCCGAGGGAGGGCTCTAAGGACGGATTGCTCATATACGCTTTAGCACATGGCCCTCGCCCAACCTCGTAACCTATCGTGCATATGATATCAACGGATACACGCTTCTACACGGAGGCCAAAGATATGGACAAGTGATGATCGTAACTCGGGTGACGATGGAATGCATGACCGCAGCGACAACGGCGAATCGAACGATTTTATGGAAGGGTCGAGGAGATCTGGGAGCTTGACTACTCGACTGCACAACACGACGATGTTCCGTGTCGATGGGCTAAGAATGTCGAAAGAGAAAGCCGGATTTTCACTACCATGACTATACCCGACGCCAAGAGCGCCACCGTGAACGCTATCGCAAAAACGAGCCATGGGTACACGCTAAGCACGTGACACAATGCTTCTTCATAATCGACCAAGCAATCCCAGCCGTGTTGTCCCGAGGAGAGGCAAAAGGAACATCATTGAATGGATGGAGTCGCCAACGAGGAAGACTATGATCAGACGGCAACCCAATGAGGGAAGATGACGATGATGATGAAGTATACGCCAAAAGAAGAATCAATACTACATTACCTAAGAAAAATCGACTCCATGGAAAAGGCAAAGTCACAATGAGGGGCTCAATTATTCTTTCGACGAACAAGAAGGGAAAGAAGCTGACTCAAAACGAAAACGCCAAAGAAAGAGGAAACTTATGTTATCGGTCAAATGATGTATATATATATATATATATATATATATATATATATATATATATATATATATATATATATGTTCCTATTTTGCTTACATATTTAACCGCCAAATGATGCAATATATATCGCCTCCTTCGCTCACCGCCTCGAAATAAAAGTGGGATAAAATAAAGGAAAAGGAAAACTGGCAGTAGCGAAGTAGTAGCAGCTGCTTTTCCTAAACCGCCACAGATATTAGAAGTAGCAGCTGCTTTTGTCCAAATGCGCCATCGCTACGCCCACTTAACCCAAAATTCTCACCCGCCTCTGCTTCATCCCGCCTCCCCCAAATCCCCACTCTCCTGTCAGACCGCCTTACTCGACCTGCCCCCAAGCGCCGCCTCGACCTGGCCCGGGCGCTTAGCCCCTCGACCTCGCGCTTGCCTCCGACCTGCCTCGCCTCGACCTCGACCCCGGCCGCCTCGACCGGCCTCGCCCTCGACCTCAAGGCCGCCGCCTCAATTCGCTGGCCTCGGCCTCCTCCTCCCTCCTGCCGCCTGCTCTGCCTCGCCTCTGCACCTCTCAGAACCCCTCTCTCTAGGGTTCTTCGTTAATTTACTTAGGTTTTAGTTAGGGCAGTATGTTAATTAGGTTATCTATTTAGTTATGAATTTAGCTAGGTTTCAAAATTTGAACTGACATGTGATATGTGCAAATTTGAACTGACATGTGATATGTGCATATGTCATGTTTTGGACATGTCATGTTTGGAAAATGATCCGAGTGGCCTATGTTACGCCGAATGTTGATTCATTTCGCTCCGGTGAATTTCAGCGCTCGATATGTCCATTTTTAGCAAAGGTCATGCCGAAATTTCCGTGAATAAAGGCATGATTTTGTGCTACATAGTTGGTATATCGAGTGCTGCACATAGATTTCTTTTTATGTCATTTATCATTTATTCATACTTTTAGAAATAAATGAGGACACTTAATCATAGGAAACATGTCGAACAACGAAGAAACCGGGCCTTCTCACCAAGATGCGGCATTTAGATGGATTATGAGGGTGAACAAGAGTACTCGACTATTTGATCTGCTAAGCAAGGTTTGCAGGTCGGCCTCGATGATGGTAATCGACGCCGACATCGACACCGACAACGCCGACACCGATGGCGGCACCGAGACCGGGGAAGGTACAAGCACCGATGGCGGCACCGAGACCGGCGGGAAGGTACCGCCCGATGCCGCCATCAAAAGAGGAAGCATAAGAAGCAGAGGATACGAAAACCTAACAAACTAGGGATTGGACGACTTGTGATCACAAAGATGGCACTTGGCAAGTTTGAGCCGTTAGAGCCGGAAGAACCTCGCAAGTGCTATGGGAACCAAGTAGGATGCATCCTACGGAATGCGCGAGCATCAACGACGATGACTTAAGGAGTAAAGAACATTTGACGCAGCTTGTTCTAACAAAGTTGCACAAGAGATTCAAGTTCCCGACCGATGATAACATAGAACAACCGTGGATGATCCAAGATGAAAAAGATTAACAATCACGCCATGGGCATGTTCAGCAATGATTTGGCCTCCTGGAAAACGAGGGTGAAACGAGCTATTGAGGCTGATGAACCCCGTCCAAGATTCTCGAGGAAAATCCGACACTTACGGAAGAGGAGTTCAAAAGTTCAAGGACACTTGCGCTACCGAGGCAGCCAAGGCTAAGGCTGCGAAATTCAAGAGCCTTCAGCAAAGGAACACGGAAGCATCGCCGAAGCCGTGGCTACCTCGGTAAAAGGCCCATATGGGATAAGGAGGACGCGAACGTGAAGCCGCTGGTCTCCTGCATACCTTCGCAAGTTCACCAACCCTTGGAGCATGACTTCATCAGGCCCGCCACAAGTGGGACAGGAGAAAAGGTTTTTACACGACAAGATCACGAGGAAATTGATTAGACTATCGGAGAAGCAACACCAGCTTGCAGCCGAAGCCCTCATCTCGATGAGGCCCAAGTGGGACACCCTCTCAACCGGCCTTGAACGAACTTAAGGGACTCCTTTGGATCAGCGGCCGCAATATGGTCGTGTGCACGGCGCCGAGACGGCGCCACGGGAAGGTGTTTACAACGAGGGCCCGGAGGCCAAGAAGCTGAAAACGAAGTTTAGTCAGCGGACATCGACGCCAAGGTGAAGCTTGCGGTCGAGAAAAAGCAGCCGAGGACGCAAAAAGCAGCCGAGGACAAATATGAGTTGCTACAGCAAAGTCAATGCAGCTGTAATCGCCGCAGAAATGATTTTGCTACTAACTTGGTTCCAGCTTATCATCAATCGGGCGAAGGAAAATCCGCATAAGACGGTACATGATTTCCGATGCCCAGCCACGGGAGCAACTCCATGAACAACAACACCATCGCACCATCACTTGCTCACGCAACCGGCCTCCTCTCGCAGCCGCCTCCCGCCATAGCAGCCCGCCCCCGGCCTCAGCGCTTAGGTGGGCCTTCGCCTTTGGCTGAGCTCGACGCCACACGGTAATTACATGTCGCACCAACATATATATATATATATATATATATATATATATATATATATATATATATATATATATATATATATATATTATTCCATTTTGTTGCCTTTCGTTGTTTTACGCCATGCATATATGTGTTTGCAGGCGTAAAGAAACCCCTGCACCATACTCTACTTGATCAAAGGCCGAAGGTGGACGGGAAAGGGGATGATAATGGACCCTCTCAACGACGCTCCACAACCAGCCGATCTCGCTGGGCACTTCAGGTTAGCTTGACCAGTGTGAAATCGGGCACGAGGATTTGCCTCCTCCAAGATAAAGATGTGGGAGCGACGACGAGACCCCGCCATGGATTGAAGCTGCAAGAATTGGGTGCTGCTATGGTCAAGAATCTTATTCGTCTCGAGCCGCCGAGAGCTCACCAATAACTACCACACATCAACAAGCATGTGCGAAGACCACCACCCCGCCACGCAATTACCAGCTCCTCGTAGTGCCGGGTGAGAGCGGCGACGACATGATGAAGGGGGTGCAATAGTATCGCTGATGTAATTTCTCCCAGAGAATGAGAATGGATGATGAGACGGAGGTCGACCCTATGGATTACCTCAATACAAACGCGTATGACTGTGACATAGATATGATGAGTCAACCATATGACGAATCGGGCTATCAGCTTGCTAATGAGGATATGGATGATATGCCCGGCAGGGTCGTACTCATGGATTGCAAAAGTCTCTTCATGAAATCCTCACAGACACGCTCAAGATGCCGCCAACACAGGCTCAACTAGCCGGGCGCGAGGGTCGTGACAAGATTTAGCCCGGGAACACTGGGCAGGGGTTAAGGAAGGGTCCGAAGGTGTGCCCAAGAAAAAGGAGAGGAAGAGATCGGGAAGGTAATCGCCTCCAAACAAGCCAGAGCACATAGCAGCCAGACGATGCATTCAAGAGCGTACCCGTGAAAAGTGCGGTCATGTTCCATCTCACGGGCGAGCCGATGCTACCACGAAACCACTGGAGGCACTATCGGGGATCTCAGAGACTGCACGACCATGTGCCGCCGACCGAGAAAAGCCTACTAGCCTCAAAGGATCCAGGATATCCGGCATACGCGCTCGTGTGCGAGAGGGAAGTGCTACATCGACACACAGCCCATGGAGGTGTTCTTCCCGTGGTTTGACCATATCTTTGAGATGTTTCTAACAAGGCGGCTTGATTTTACTATCGCCCGCCTTTTTATGCTACATATGAGCTCTGGCCATGAAGAGTGAAGAAGTCTCGCAAATCTGTGTGGCGGATCCGCACTACATGCACGAAGTCTTTCTTGAGTCTCGCGACTTTGAGCGTGAAACTGCTAGGGAGTACCTCCAAAACTTCATGGTACGTAATAAGGACCGGAAATTGTCCTCGTGCCTTATCATCCAAAGTAAGTGAGTTCGGACAACCCTTTCGACATTTCAATCATTCCTTCTCTCATATGGGGAATAATTTGAGGTGTCTTTTCCCGCAGCAACAAAGCGCACCGCCCTTATCGTTTTTACCCGCAAGTCTCCCACGCCTGTATTTTGACCCTTCCAGAGACTACGAAAAAAGACTACACCCACATAATGAATATTCTAGATGATGCTCTCCAAGGCTTCAGCTTTAGAGGTGGCCACGCAGCATCAAGAAACAAAGGAACAAGAAGATGGGTTTCACAAGATAAAACTAACTCTCCTGCATCCATGTCCCAAAACCAAGCAAGAAGGATGGATTCTACATCGTCCATCTCATGATTCAGTTCAACACGGATCACCAAAGCTTCGCATTAACAGCAGAAATGATGATCGATCCACAAGTGGCTAGAATCTCATGGAGAAGCGGATTATAAACTTAGAGATGACTTCTTCGCATCCAAAGCGACATTGCGACGATCATCATGAAAGAAGTCGCCGATGAGAAGGGGATGTTCCACCACGGCCCTATATCGCGAAATGACGTCCAACTCGCATAGGCATGCAACGCCTAGACCTCACGCTGCTCAAGAAGCTAGGTTCATCCTCGATGATATGGAAGGATGGAACTTCTAGTGATTTATGATGCCGATGATGATGATATGTGTCGTTGAACTTGTATACTTTTGTAGCGATGAAACTTTGTGATGTCCACGGTCCATGTGCCAACTTGCGTAACGCTACTTTGTTAGTTTATGCACGATGACCTCATGCACTTAGTTAATTAATTTGCGCATCGTATGTTGCATCTAGTTGCTAACCCTTTCTTTTTCGGTGTTGCTCTAGTATATTTTGTTGCATATATATGATTGTACATCCTCTTCATGAACATGCATCTCTAACAGGTACCTAGTTTCTTGATGGCTAGATGGAATTGCTATGTCGTGGTACAAAGGAAGGTTCCGGGTGTACAACGAGTGGCATGAGTGTCAGTGCAAGTGAATGGGTTCACGGGCGCCAGCCATAAAGGCTTCAAAAGGCATAAGAAGGAGAAGCTAGTTACTTGAGGTTCACGCTAGCGAGAGAGGACTCAGAATCGCCACCTCATGTATCTGATAGTTCCGCCTCACTCATAGTGATAGCACTTCTTATGATACCTTTGTTTAGATGGATGACGTTGTTGTAGTTGCAAGTATTCGAGACTTGCATGTATCGCTATTTTAGAGATGATGACAAGATATCACTTTGTGTTGGATGATGATTATGATGAGACTATTTGTATGTACATGCTATGATTACATTTGTGGTCTCGCAGACATTTGTATGTGTATCATGATGACATTTCTATGTGCTAAAGATTCTTCTATAAAGCCTATTCAAATACAAAACAAATATGCCAAAAAATAATAAAAACCTACTTAAATTAGCAAGAGCGTAGTGTACAAAGTTAGCAGCAGCGCTATAGCAGCAGTAGTCATCAAGGTAAAGCGCTTAGAGATACTAGCAGAGCGAAGCTTCCATGAACAGCGCTGCTGCTACACTTGTGTAGCAAGAGCTGTGAGCACGCGCCATCGCTATATGTTAGTTGAAGAAGCTTATTAGTAGCGCCTATCCCTGCCATCGACACATCTAAAACCCACGCTGCTGCTAGCCTTTTCCCTAGTAGTGCCAAGCTTGGATGGATCAACCTAGATAGACAATCTGCATGAGAGAGTATAGAGTGTGCCGATTGAGGCTCAAGAGGGAGATATATCATTTGTGTGTGAAAGAAAACGAGGTTAAATGAGACTCAGATAAAAGAGCGAGATTGAGCTGAAGTGTGGCTCATTGCATGAAGAAAGAGGAGAGCAGTCTAGGAGTGACTTAGATATACAATGTGCTTGTGTGCATTTAGAGGTTGGGGCTAGATAGGCAATGCATGTATTTAGCGCGACAGTGGTGAGAGGGAGAGGGGAGAGAGAGAGAGCCTCGGCATGGGGTGCAATGGCGGGTGTGTGAGGTAAATACATTTGGTAACAGAGTGGAAAAATGGGTTGTGTAGTTGAGAGACTTAGAGATCAAACATGGAGAGAAAGAATGAACGTGTTGAAACCGATAGCTTCCTAAGGTGGTTAGAGAGGAAGATTGACCGACAGAAGTATGTAGCGCTTGTGGCGTGGGGGCGGGGGGCTAAAAACAACATTTGAATGTACATAGTACCTAGACTTAATATTGATGTTTCAATTCGGTGTACATTGTAAGATTTGAACCGAGGACCAGGCATACGGGTAATTATTTTGAATTGCGGTCGTAGGTACTAAGTTTCAAAAGTTGACATTGACTCAATTTGTTGTGCTATTTTGTAGGTCATATGTTTGAATCCATCCAAAAGTTTTCTTTCACTACCATGGTGTTCATCATATACATATGAATTTGTATTAAAAAGTAGCGTGGATACAAAAAGAAATGCTAAATCCACGTTAGAATTTGAGATCGCTAGCATGACACACAATCTAATTCAAAAAATCTAACCACGTGACACACACTCTAATTCAAATAACTAATTATGTGACACACACTCTAATCCACGTTAAGCGTGGGTACCGCTTCGATTTTTTTTCAAATAACTCCTCATTAATTAATTTATAGTACTCTTTATAGTACTCCTCTGCTCACTTTTATAAGACCTTGAAGACATTTTGTACAATTTGCAAAATAGTTCATTTTAAGTTGTCAAAACGACTTACAAAAGTGAATGGATGGAGTATCTTGTTTTAAATGACTAATTATTGCAAGGAAAACCACGGCCATGGTAATACATAAAGATTCGCTTGCAAATGAAGGAAGATTCGCTTGCATTCTCAAATGTAGGCGCATTGTGCAGACCCGAGGTCATGTCGGGTGGATGTTGCTTCGGTGTTTTAAAGGCAACCGCTTTTAGTGACCGACATGGGCTAGCAACCTGTTGGGCCCACATGTCATGGACACAAAGGCAGGTGCCTTAAGGCGGGCAGGTTTGTAACTTCACCTGACGTGACACAACCGCCCACTGTCACCCTGCTCATACACCGTGCGCCAACATGGGCGCCAACCACCCTCTGCCTAAATCGCTTGCAAATATTGGCGAGATGTGAGATTACCGTCTATCCCCAACCGAGACGTCCAAATTTTAAATGGGGCTAAGTTCAGAAATCCCATATTTCGACAGGCGTCCCAAAAACATGGTTCCGCACTCTCTCCCTCCATTTTCCCATTCATACAGTCCGGCTAGAACACCCCATCCACACCAGCCTCCGTCGCCACCCCATCCATCGCCGCCCTCCACCACATCCATCGCCACCGTCCTCCACCATGCCGAGCGCCTACAAGACCGCCGCCCATCGCTAGAGATGGTCGCTTCTCATCCATGGCGGACCAATAGCCTTGCATCGCGTCCTTCGCTTCATCGGTGCCGCTGCCCTTTCTTTGCCGGGCCATCGACCTTCTCTTCCACCGCAACGGGACTTATCCCCGATGCACCCGCTCACCGTCATAGATCTGCTTCAACGCCACCGACAGCCATCGCACCCGATGCCTACACGACACGCAAGAGAGGTGGTACTTCATATCTCCTCAACTTTTTATCTCAACCAGAAAATAGATCTTAACTTGGTTACTCTACTTTCTTTTCAGCTCTTAGAATTTAGTTCTTAGTTCAAGCAAACAATGGATGCTAAATATCATTTCTCGGTTTGCAGCTTCAAATCTGCCATGGCACACCATAATAATGTTTAATTGATCATGCTTAGGGTTTAATTGATCATGTTGGTTCCGTGGTGGTTTCTTTAATAGAAATCGGAGGAAACCCTTGCTAAAAAAATATGCTTAGAGTTTCCCTTTATGATCACTATACAATCACGCTTGTGTCATAATAACACTGCTCCACCCATCAAGCTAAACAAGCTTAGTTGTTCAAATACGAATCTGATATTATTAAAACAGAGTTGTTTAATTGGTCAAAATGTTCCTAAATTAGTTTTGAAAATGCATGTTCGCCACTGTGTATCTCTAGGTGCCCACGGTGGTCGCCCACCTGGGATTTGGGTCATCCCAGCCCCGATTCCCCTTTGTTCCGCTAAGCGCACTGATCTACTACTCGCCCCACTACCGCTTCAAGGCGACTTGTCTCCGAACGGCATGACTCTAGGAGGAGGCGGACTAATAGGAGGCCAGGAGCGCCGCCTGGCCAGCTGCCATCATGCCGGGCGCACGGCCTACCTTCCCAATCCGTTCAGGCTCAGTGCAGCACCCACCAAGCCAACCCGATTTATCCTGAGATACGTCCTCAACACTCGCAGCCACTCCTCATCACCCATTTTCTAATTGATTCATTACTCATTAGGCAGGACTGTCATTAGGGTTTGTTGTGCCTGTGCTACCTACACTTAATGGTTCGATGTATTTTAATCTTTAGTACCTCTAAAGTTCACAGGTTTTCAAAATTCTGGCCCTCGAACAGAAACTAGTCATTTTGGATTGTTGGTCTAGTGACATTGACCCATTACTACTCGCAAGCCGGTTTGTTGACAATTTTACTTGTCTTTCTTACTCATTCGATATAATATCCAATTATTCACGCTCGATTAGTTGCAAACAATAAGTGCTAGACAAACTTCTTCATTCAGATTTTGGACGGTCTCTTACCGGTACAATTCTGCATACTTGTCCTAATAAGCTCACAAGTAAATGATTGATTCACTACATCTATGCTTGCCTTGTCATATTTGTTGTCAATATTCTTTTAGGGTGGACCACCTGTTTCTAAAAATCTGGAACCGTAGACATGAGTGAATAGTATTTCTCTATGTGATCTCTTCCATCATGGGTAACGTACACCTTGATATAGAAAGAAAGTGTCATTTCCAGCTTACATAGGTTTCGATCTTTTACATGGAATACAATCTGCCTACTTGCTTTGTGTCGCACTACCAACACTCCACCCTTGAAGCTAAACATTACACCACTCATAATTGCTTAGTTTATTTGTTTAAATATGAATTTCATATGATTCTAATGTTCCTACTTCAGTTTTGAAATGTGTGTCTCTGTTATAGAGACATAAGGGTTTGTATTTCATGTGTGGTCTGGTCACAGTTGGGGAGGTGAACTTTGCATATAGGGTTTATAGGAGACACTCGAGTTGAATCCGCAATGCATTCCATAGATAATCTGACTATTTTTATGTTTTCATGAATCTCAGATTTTGAACAGCATCATAATGATTATGATCTTGCGCGCATGAAAAGAATAGCAAAACAATGCCATGGCTGTCAAACTTGGCATTAAGGGACTGAAATCAAGTCTGGATGCAATGCAATGCAAACGCTCTCCACCTCTGATTCATGCTCGAATATGATCCTAACAGTGATTCGAGCTAGAGGAGACCTAAGTCAATGTAGCTCCCTAGTGGAGGAGCCGAGGAAGATGCCCTATCTTATTCACCCATCAAGGTACTTGCTCTAACTTTCAAGGTTACATTGCTCACATATCTTGCAACTGATGCTTTGCATTGCTTCTACTTTGTTGAACAGCCATTAGCTTAGTTTACACATCGTGTGTGAATACGCCTGCCTATCCATTTTCATACCCATCCGTCATCATACCATATTTATCCATTCAAATGTTGTTCTTGTGTATCGACGTTCAAAAGGAAGAGGCGATTTTGCTGATCGGAGCACAAGCAAAGTATTTGGAAAGGTAGTGGCACCGATAAATCAAATAGCCCATTAGGTGTAGTTGCAATATCACCGACCACAAAATACCCCAACTCTAGCAGACTCTAGCCCTACTACACCGTCATTTCGATGCCCCAACTCAGCAAAACCCTAACTGCAGCAAAAGATGATTATGCCATTGACATAGCACTAATGCATTTGATGCGAAACCCCCATTCCAGCAAAGAATACAACAAATCCATTTGCCAAATCCTTCGAATCCAGAGAGATTCCTAATTGCAAGATTAGAACTTTGTGTGCATCTTTCCTTCATGGAAAGATTATACCGCAGACATAGAAAAATTTCCAGTCTTCCTCTGCAACTTACGCGTAAGTAATGCACTAATGTTATTCATGGTCATTACTGCATATGTTTCTGCTGACAGAAGACACAAGATTTCATTCTTTAAATAGGCGAGGAGCAAACTGATTGTGATGACGAGCAAGGGTTGGTTGCTTCAAGCACTCGTTGATGAAGTATCGCCTACCGAGGCAAGCGCACTTCGATGGCAAGCCTCCAACCAAATTTCTGTAAAGTCTCCGTGCTACATTTATCCGACGGTGACTGGAATAATCTTGTTACACATTGGTCTCGGCTGCAGCGTAAGGTACTGTCTATGATATCACATCACAATTTGAACTACATTTCTGCATTTGCCTTAATGTCTCACTTGTACAAAAACGTTAGCGTAAGAACATCAGTTTCAAGGGACCATGTAATCTCGCAACTATACATGCATAATCGCATTGCTCTTGTGAGTACCTACTTGCCTCGTATGACCATACTTACTTTCATAGCTGTTTGATTATGTAGCATCACTGCACATGTTAGCCTCAGAATCATCCATTTGGTGGACATTATAAGATCTGTATGGACTCTTACATAAATTAAGAATCAACCCAATGCTTCTGAAGAGGTTTAGCTCTGCGTCCTCTTGTAGGACTGAACGTGGTCTATCACCGCACTTACATTAATAGCTACTTCCAGGATTGGTAGTTGATTATGTAGCATCAATCGCATCTTATCTTCATTATCCTCTATCCCTTCCAAGATTATCCTCTGTTGGAAAAGGCAGTGCCTAGGAGGCGCTTAGGCATCGCTTTAGGCACTAGGCAATGGCCAAACGCCGCTTAGGGCATAAATGGAGGTCTAGGTAGGGCAAGCAAGGAATTGCCTACCCAAGCAAGAAATCATGCCATACTGCATCGATACGCCAAAAGGGTTCTATTCCAATGGTAGACTGTAATTAACTTATTTATATGCCCGAACAAATATCAACAACCATATAATAATCACAATACATCCGAGTAAAAACTATATTACCGCTTAGGTCAGGTGATAGGGCGCTTAGCACCGCCTAGGCACTAGGCGGCGCCAGCCGCCTCGCCACGCCTTACCGCTTTTTCCAACCTTGGTATTATCATATCTATAATTACCTCTACAAAATGTAGAGTACAGTAATGCTTATGAAGAACATTCGTGCCGAAATTCTTGAGTTATCCTTCCCTGACATGGAGAAGGGCATTATAAAGCCTGTTAACTGCTTGTCGTGACCCCGATTCCAAGTCACATCGACCTAGCCGGTAACACCTCATATCACTTTGCGGCCTCACACACGGTATTCTCACTGGTGTCGCTTACCATGGCCCGGACCGCTTATGCCTTTTGGCTCACGATATGATTGTGTCGCTAGCATCCACATGACAAAGAACTCGCCGACATGGCTAGTCGTGGAACCCAAAGCGCTAACCTATGGGGACAGGCACATGAATCACATCGAGCATGTTGGTCATCAACGATGAATTGGCTGTAGCACTGGCTAACAGGACTCCAGATCCGGCTGTAGCAGGTTAGGCAGACTCAATATCACCGCGGACATTTCCTCAAGGGGATGTATAGGAACAAAGTGAAACACATGCCGCCACAATGTCCAAGTAGTGCTGGGCTAGCAGGACTCGTGAACTGGCTGTAGCGGACTACTATCGCCAAGCACAAGACTACATTTCCCATATGAGAGGCTGCCAAGGATAAACAACTAGTTTGTCGATCCCACTCATACCAAGCATTTCAATCATACACGCATATGCCCGATATGAGTAAATACAACAAGGCATCACAACAAAACTCTACAACTCAAGTACTTTATTTAAAAGGTCCGAGGAGCCATACATAACATATCCATACAGGTAGGGGCACATGACCCAACACTCAAGTCATACAAACATACAAGCACATGCGGAAGCAAACTAGTCTCGAGTACGCACTCTAGAAAGAAAGAAAGCTTGTCAAGCCCTTCTATCTACAAGTGGCCCTTCACAAGCCTTGGATCACCACCGGGTGGCTAGCTCACCTGCCGATGTCAAGGTCTACATAAAATCCATCGAGGGGGCAGTTGTCGCCTAAAAACATTAATTAAGCAAACATGAGTACGGAGGTACTCAGCAAGTCTTACCACAGTAATCCTATCATACATGCACATTCTCAAGAAGGTGGTGGAGTTATTTGCAGCAGAAGCCAGCTTTGACTCTTGGCTAAGCTATCCCACGTGACACCACTTGAAAAGCATTTGTCGCAACACGAGTCCACTAATCACCATCAATACTCCACCGTGGATCCTCTCTCGTCAACCCAGGAGGGCCATCCGCAGTACTCACACTTATCTTGAGGCTTTTGTAGTTATTCATTTACTTGTCTATGAACTGATATAGGTAACCAGAAGTCCTTCTCCGTGGACACGGCTATTCTAATAGATCATATTGACCCAGTGTACTTTTCACACGCTCATCACCATCACTGCCATACCGACATGTACTGCAACCTTCAAGCGCGTAACACCCGGATGTAACTTTCCATATTTGTAACTCCAACTCTTGCCATTTTCGCATTGTGATATGATATTCCCTCCGTGGTTGGGTTTTTCCTCTTTGCATTTTGTCCATGTCATGCATTTCATATCATGTCATGTGCATCGATTTGCATAATGCGTGTTCGCCTCATGATTCGAGCATTTTCCCTGTCCGCTTTTGCAATCCAGCACTCCTATGTTCCCCGCGCCTTTTACGCTTTTTCCGCAAAGGGTACTAAACTTTCTAAGAATGGACCGAGGTTTGTCAAGTGGCCTTGGTATACCACCGTAGACCACTGTCAGTCATTTGGAGCTCGTTGGTACTCCAACGGTTAACCGCATCAAGAAGGCCTTTAAGTTGCAGCCCAACACCTTTCAAAATAGTCCAATAACCCATCTAAGTCACTTCCATGTTTCGGTCGCTCCGATGATGAGGCTAAGCAGACACGTAAAGTCGCCGCCAAGGCAAAAGGCCAAGAAGACCGAAATGACTACCTCCCGCGGCTTCATTCCAAGTCGAGGAGATCGAGCAGTTTTTCACCGCCTCCTAGGAGTAAAACTTCCTTACGGTTACGCTGGGAAGATAAGCAGATACCTAGACCCAATGGTGGTTCAGCGGGATGAAGTCTCACGACCGCCACGCGGATGATGATGCAGACATTTCTAGTTGTAATCCAGGATCATGGACGCCGCACGTCCGCGTGAAACGCTATTTGGCCTATGCAACTTTTTTTGACGCCATCTCTCTAAGTCGATTGGCGGAGGCAACCTAGAAGGCTACAGAAGAGATCGTGATACTATGCGAGCTTGAGATGTACTTCCCGCCGCATTCTTCGACGTTATGGTGCATCCGCTGGTCCATATCGTGGAGGATATCATCCAACTCGGGCCGATGTTCCGCACAAAGATGATGCCGCTTGAAAGGATGAATGGTGTCATCAAAGGATATCTTCGAACATGTCACATCCAGAGGGAAGTATAGCCAGGGCTTTCGATCAAGAGTGCATCTCCCATCGCACGAATTATCTAGGCATCGATAACCCCGCTGGTCTCGCTCATTAACAGCACCTCGGCAGGCTCGCTGGATGGGGTCACCGTGAGGGTCGCCATAAATGCATGTCGACTTCGAGGGTCGACTCAGCCGACTTTTGAAAGAGCAAACCTAGTCGCGCTTACAACACATAGACGTGGTCGATCCTTGGGTGGTAGAGCACAAAACCTTTATTGAGAAGACGACAATGACCGAGGCCAACAGAGGACTCGGACGGAGATATACTCAAAGAGCACAACTCATGTTTCACGCGTTGGTTCAAGCAGAAGCTTCGCTGCATCTTTTACATGAAGATTCTTCCGCTGAAGAATAACTCAGATTCACCTTGTCACAGGCGCCGAGCACAACCTCGATGACCTATGAGGCGCATTTATATCAACGGCTACACATTCTACACCGAGGACAAGGACATGAAGAGCGATGGTTATCGTAACTCCGGGTAACGATGGAATCCTACACCGTAAGGACAAGGATGATACTACGGAAGGATCGAGGAGATCTGGAGCTGAGCTATGCCGAGAGAAGGTGCCGATGTTCCGTGTCGATGGGCCAAGAGCGCCCAAAAGAAGACCGATATTTCACCACCATGGTTATACCCGGCCAATCCAAGATCGCTGGGCGCAAACGCCACCGCTAAAAATGAGCCATGGGTACTGGCTTCCCAAGTGGACCATTGCTTTTCATTACCGACCGCCAAAGCCCACCGTGTTGTCGGAGGAGAGGCAAAAGGAAGATCATCGGAATGGATGGAGAAGCCAATGAGCAAGACTTCGACAAGTACGGTGACCCGAGGATCGAACATGACGATTTACAATGAAGTAGCAAAGATACACCACAAGAAGAAGCAGGACCACCCTACCTAAAGGACGCCCTGCTCCATGTAAGAACTCCATTTGTGAAAAGAAGGGCAAGAAGATTGTGAACAGATAGCTAGCTAAGATCGATTGTATTTAAATCGTAGCCTTCATTTCTCGATTGTATTTCATGGGCACTTTTGAACTATCATGAATATTTTTAAATTTCATGGACACTGATCTCGATCCCCTCCATCTCGATCGCTATCCCACCTCGCTAGATCCGTCCCTCGCCGAAAGCACCCTCGTCCACTGCCGCCACCACCTCTGCACCTCGATTCCCTACTCAACCGCTGACCCTCTGCACTCCTCCCTACTCAACCGCCACCACCCGCACTCACAAGACCTCCCCGCCTCCACCGCATTATCGTTTGATGATATTTTTTAAAAATATTACTGTCTTATAAAAAATATTACTGTTATGATTTAAAAAGTTTGAACATATTTAAACATAAATAAGTATCAAACATCATTTTAAATGCATAAAAATTATGGAGCCCGGGAATCGAACCTCAGACCTCTTGGTGTGAGAACTGGCACGACCAACAGAGCTAGTAGAGGGAACTTGGTGTGGATCAGGTCAGTGGGAGATAACCTGTTGGCTCGAGCAGAAATCAAAATATACTAATGGCGCACTGTGGTGAGGTGCGCCATTAGTGTGGATATACTTATGGCGACCGGGTGGTGCGCCATTAGTATTGTGCCCCATCCATATTTTTCCTCCCCTGCCCTCGATCCCCTTCTCGCCTCGCCGATCCCCTTCCTCTCCTCTCCTCTCCTGACGCCACTCCCGCCGGCCGACGCTTCGACGCCGGGCGCGACGCTGCCCCATCGTCTCGCCTCCGCCTGACGCTTCGACGCCAAGAGACGCCGCGACACCGCCTCTCCTCTCCCGACGCCGCCCTACCGCTTCCCCGCTGGAGAAGGAGGAGGAAGAGGGCGCTGCTGTTGACCTCGCCTGCCGACTCGTGGCCAGGCCGACTCGCCATTGCCCCGCCGCTTGCCGCCGGGTGGCCCGGACGCCACTCGCCCACACCACTCAGCCGAGCACCCACACCACCACCCGGACCTCGCCGCCCCACCTGCCGCCTGCGTGAGCTATGCTCGCCATGAATCAAACCAGATATGTTCTCGCTTCTCGCTGGTTTGTAAAGTATATAATATCATGTAGTTCAACATCTTCGTTGATTGCTACTCACAAGGATGAAATTGGAAACTGCACCGCAACTTGTAGGCAAATTATCTCATTCTTATGGTATGCATGAACTTGTCCCTCCAGCTCATGATAGGAGTAGGACTCATCAGACAACATGTATGATGGAAATGCGTTATTTAAAAAAAAAATCACTTTCTATTATCTTCCACTTTAGTGCATGAAAAAGATGATCATTGAAATTATGCACTATACAAATGTAATGAACTTACTCATTATGTCAGATTTTGTAAACCTTTTAATTGAATTGTTTCTCATACTTGCTGCAGAGAGGTGAGGCTAAACTTCAATGTAAGATTGGGAAGGTGTTGAGGATCTGAAAGAGGCTGCCCAAATCCCCACATGTGAATTTTATGCAATTTTGCTTTGTTCTCCTGAGTATAGTATATCACAGCCTCCCGAGTATATCCCTTTTCTTCTTTTGGTCCAACCGAAGGAGCCTAAGCTCCCACCGTCAGAGCATGCTAATTTGAATTTCCTTTTAAACCTGCATCTTGCTGTATTTGATTTACTCTCCTCGATCTTGTTGTATTTCAATTTAAAACCTGCATCGTAGCATGTATTTAAAATGTCATGGATAGTTTTACTTGCAAGCTTGGTTTATGGCTCGTGTGAACAAATGAAAGTGTAGACTTATTTTCACTAACTTACCTCACTAACTAATGGTGGCTGCCTAATGATGATGCACTAAGTTTCTGATTTATTTTCTTATAAAAGTGTAGATTCATTGGTAGCAATTGTTTTCAGTGTCTCATGTTGCATTGTCTACTTTTTTGCCTTGTCCACCCGAGAGGCCCTTGAGTTTGCTGGAATGTCGATTAACTTCCGCTCCGCAAATTGGTATTTATATGTCCTATTTTCAGCAAAGGTCATGCTGAAATTTTCCGTGAATTTTAGCATGACTTTGCTAAAATAGGACATATGGGGTACTTGTGACTAATGCATGGGCCGTATCTTAGTAGTTAATTAAGTAGGATCAAGTGCCCTTTATTCTAGCTGCATTAAACCATAGGCGGCAATAGAGCCAAGTGATTAGGCCCAACTTAGAATTCTCCTTCCCAGCTTAGCTTTTAGGATGCCTCGTGTCGATAAACCATTAATTATACAACCTTCGCTTTTAGGGTGCCTCGTGTCGATAAAACCAAATGATGAAAGCTTAGGCTTTTAGGGTGCCTCGCCGAAAAACCCTCAATGATAGAAGCTTAGCTTTTAGGATGCCTCGTGTCGATAAACCCTAAATGATGAGACCATGATCTTGTTCCTTGACAATGACCAACTTTTGACCAAACTTTGTTCCTATTTAGAGAGAAACATGGCCAACAACGATGAGGCCGGGGTTCAAGGCAAGGCATTCTCGAGCTGTCCCAGAGATGGAGGAACAACCTCACTTGTATGAGGACGCCGCTTTCCCCACCGATCCCGAGACCACCGATGGTACCGCCGAGTATGACCCCATCGATGCAACCACCGATGGTGCCGCCGAGGATGCCACCACTAATGATGGCGGCGCACGACGATGATGGCAGCCAACAGAAGAGGCAACGGAAGGACTGGCGCCCGACTGCGTTCGCACCTCAAGGAGGAAGTTATCAAGTGGACTCCGACGGAATCCAACGGCGCCCAACGAATAGTCAAGGGTACTCGCTTCAGCTCGGGTGCATTCTCCGAGCACCGCCTCGATCAACACCGAGAACCCGAGGCATCCTCGACCGAGGGAATTTTCGCAACCTCCTCTTCACGGCTGCACAAACGATACAAGTTCCCCGCTGAATTTGAAAACACAAGCCTCAAAGGTAATAAAGTGAACAATGCTGCCTCACGAAGATGAGCAAGGCCCCGCTTACTTGGAAAAGCAATGTGAAGAGAATGATCGAGAAAGGTGAGAGTTATGAGAAGATCAAGGAGAAAAATCCTTCGATCACCGAAGATGACTACAACGACTTCAAGATCAATTGCTCGAGCACCGCAAACTCAAACAAGTCGGGGGGAAAGAAATGCGGAGCTGAACTTAGGGAACACACACTCGTCCTCGGCGGTTACAGAGTGGCGGAGCCACTACAGAATCACTTACTTTGCCGCTCGCCATGGCGGACGGCAAAGGCATGAATGGCGGACGGCAAACTCTTTGCCGCCAGCCACGGACGGCAACAGTTCCGCAACGAGGGCTACGGTAATATTACTTTGCCGCCCGCTTCGGTGGTCGACGGTAAGGACTTTTGCCGTCCGCGACGGACGCAAAGAGAGCGGACGGCAATAATTGCGCCACAACCGCTATGTCTAACGGCAGGCTTTGCCGTCCGCCGCTAACGGCAAAATTTCTAGTGTCTTTGCCGCTCGCAATCGATGGCAAAGTGCAGGTTCTTTGCCGCTCGCCACTAATGGCAAAGTGCAGGTTCTTTGCCGCTCGCCATCGATGGCAAGTGACCAATGGGTCAGCTTCCAGAAGCATGCCTGTGACGGCAAAGAGGGCCCCGTTAGGTTTTTTTTTTGCAACTCGCCGCTGGGGCTCTTCTCTTGCCGCCCCGCTAGCAGACGGTATCGATCTTGTTGCTCGGCGAGCGGACGGCAAAGAACTGGCTGATGGTAATTTGTCTTGCTATCAGCCGCTTCTTTGCCGCTCGCTTTTGTGTAGCCGATGGCAAGAGTTATTTGCCGCCCGCCAGCGGACGGCAAAGATCCGCAGATGGCAAAGTAGCTGATTCCAGAGAGTGAGCCTATATGGGACAAGGAGGAGGCGGACTGCGTTTAGCAAGGCCTACCGCCTCTTCGAGCAATACGGTGACAAGCAGATCAGAACTTTGTCGTGGCCCGCACAAGAAGGACCCGAAACAAAGGAGCTTACCACGGATCCAAAGACCAGGGCGCTTGAGGTTGTTCTGTAAGGAATACCACCCCGGGTAATTAGCTCCATATGGTTGCATTCTAATTAATGAAGCCAAATTTCTAAATGGTTCACATTCCTTCCGCAGCGATCGAAAGCAAAGAGCGAGGTCCACTAAGAGAAACCCTTGGGACACCACTCTAAATAGGGCGTTGAATGTAATGAAGAACAAGGATAAGCTCAAGAAGTCGACGTCACCGGTCGTGGTGGCCGCAAAGGCTTGTCCACAAAATGGGGTCATACTATACCGCTGTGTGCGGAAGGAGAAAAGACCAGCTCGAAAGCCAGGCGCGAGGTTCAAGAACTCAAGGAACAGTGGCGCGGATTCCGAGATTGTCCAAGAGCAAGTGCAACAACAACTTGGAGTGACGATCACCGCCATTGTGCCTACCTTGATCAAGGGGTTGAGTGCGTGGATTGCGGGCGGCCAACAGGGGCCACCCCCGATTCCTAGCTTCACGGCCAGCAACTCGCAGAATGCGATGGCGGGGCCATTGGTGTCTCCGACGCCGCACGGGAGCTTAATGCACCCGGTGTACGCCGCCGCACCTTCTGCAGCAAGCGCCCCTCCGCTTAATCGCACGCCGCATTGGCGGTGCTCGACATTAGCCGAGCTCGACGCCATCATCACGGTAACCACTGCTTCTCTCGGTCGAGGACTTCATCTCCTTGCCTTTTGATCGGGCATCCCCGACGCCTCACATGTTTTCGCAGGCACCGCCGACGCCCGCACTCTCCCCGCACTTCGTGAACAACGAGTTGGTCGATGTCACCAAGGGAAAAATCGCTCAACCGGCAACCCTTGTTCCACGGTACCCAGATGCCACCCAACTTGTTTAGGGTTGAACTGGTTCGGTGCTGCGAGGCTGCGACGAGTTGTTACCTCCGATTCACCCGGCAGGGCCGACGATGATGACGTGATGACCTCGCCCGCCTCGCCTGGCCCCGCTTGGCCAAGAGCCAGATTCGCTTGGGGGCGGGGACACCACCCCAAAGACAACACCGCCAGCCGTGTTGCCGCCAAGTCGCCCCATGGCAAGACCGCCGCAACGGTGCCGGACATCCCTATGCCATCGATCCAAACATGCATATGGCACAGATCGTAACGACGACGACGACGATACATTTGCTAACGCCGATCAGATTTTGCTGATCATGGGTACGGTGGCGATTTCATGGGGCCTCCTTCTCAAGAACCCAACCCAACAAAATACGCGCGCGATCTAGCTGGTACCGCTGGAGAAGCTAAGTTGCAACAAAGCCGCCGCGCCATTCAGCTCTCAGAGACGCCGAGCTGCCGACTTCACCGAGCCTCGATAGGCGAGGTGCAAAATATTATCAGCCCCAACACACTCAAGAAGGCGGTCTGTGAGCAGAACTCGTCCCATTACAGTGAGAAGAAGAAGGCACGCAAAAGAAAGACTAATAAGGTGCGGGCCAGCCGGCACCGAGTATGATCCGTGCTCAGACGGGCCACCTTCACCGAGGATATCTCGAGGAGGGTGCATGTGGCGGTAGGGCGATGCTACCGACAAATATGCTCAATGCTGCAACCGTGGTATGCGGAGTCTCGCATGACAGTGTTCTTTCTTTGGAGAAGCGCGCCTCGTAGAGAAGGATGGGCATACCCGGTTTTCGTGGGCTAAGGTGCCGAGGGCAAGGGCTTTGTGGATAATTCCATCGGGCGATTTATCGTCCCCGCGGTTTGATGACATCCACGCTTATGTTGAACCTTCATCCGCTGCACTACACCTTCGCTCGCTATTTTCGCGAGTATGGAGATGCGGATCATTCGCAACAAGACCCCGGACATCGTGATAGTCGACCCTTCTACATGCGTGCAAGATCTTGGCAGCGCTGGGACCGCAAGTCGCGAAGTTCTACCGGCGCCATTCGCAAACCAAGATAAGGATAACTTCCTCGTGCCTTACTTTCCCGAGTAAGTCCTCCCTCAACCGCCCGTAACATATGAATTTTAGATTTCGATCATTTTTCTTTAACATTCCGTGTTTTCAGCAGGACACACATTGCACGCCATCCTCCTAAGCCCCAAATATTCCATGGCCACGATTTCACCCGGACCGTCAATCGAACGTAGACTACACAAATGTCAAGAATGTTCTTGATGATGTTCTCCTGCCACGCCTAACTGGAGGCACCTTCACCAGGCCTATTCGTAGCACGGCAAGCACGTGTTCTCCCACAATACGACGCTCGCTATGCCAAGCAAGTCACCGGCGGTCGGCGGGGTGCCTACTACGCCATCCATCACATGCGGCGATCGACGACCATCATCAACTTCGCTACCGAGTAAACCCAAGATTGGGCCATGAAGCAGTCGGCAATCCAGACGCGACATCGACAAGAATTCTTTCGCATCCAAATGAGTTTGCGGAAATCATCCATCAAGATGTCCTTCGCACTGGGCAGTTCTACCTCGAAATCAACCGTCTAACAAAGGACATAGACACAATGCTACAAATGCAGGCTGACAACGCCTGCTCTTTCATGACTCCCACGATAGACGGCAGCTTCATCCACGCCCGTCCCTTGAGTCGAGTCGAAAGCAGTGATGTTGTTCTAGTTCAAACATCGATTGGCTCATGTTGTAATTAAACTTTAATGAACTTGTAGTATGTCTCTTTGGTTTCGAGAGTCGCTCAACTTAGATGTAATCGATGCTATTAATGTCTTGCTTTTCTTCCGATCGCTCGCTGCATACTTATATATTGCTTATGTATTGTCTGTGAATTGGTACTAACGCTTGCTTGGCTAGTGCATAGCGATGCCGACGATGTCGTGGGTACAAGGGTAAGGTTCCTGAGTCTACGACGATCGGGAGGAGTGTCGGAGACAGGTTCACCGATTCAGCGGTAATAGTTATAAAGGGTACACCACTAGGCCGAGGCCGATCTAGATACGCCCGCCATCTAGCGGTAGAGGGAGGAGCGTTGGAGGAACTGGATGAAGACGAAGTTTCATCATGATGATGCTCATCGTGATGACCGCAGCTCTTTCTATGTGATGGTAGTTTAGATGATCGATATCGACTTGTAATGTGAAGACAAACTCGCTACTCGGGTCTCGAGACTTGTAATATAATGTTCTATCTTTGTTCGGTCTATTCAATTCGAGACTAATATGATGAATTGTATTCAGAGACTAATATGATGAATTGTATTCAGAGACTAATCTTCTATTGTATTCGGCGAATCTGTTGTTGATGTTTGCTGTCTATATTTTGTCCAATTATACATTTTGTAACCTGTGCAAAAAAAACAGAAAATAAAAAAAATAAAAAACCTAATATTCATACTAATGGCGATCACATCACAAAGGCGCCATTAGTATGCCAAGGATACTAATGGCGATCTCTAGATAGTGCGCCATTAGTATGCCGGGTTACTAATGGCGATCATAGTAGCCGTGGCGCCATTAGTATGCCAAAGCACTGGTATACATGGCCTCTCGAGGCATACTAATGGCGATCGTTGTATATACTAATGGCGATCCAAAGGTGCGCCATTAGTATATCGATATTAATGGCGCACATTGGTGCGCCATTAGTAAAATATACTAATGGCGTGGCACTAATGGCGCACCACCAATGCGCCATTAATGGCCAAATTAGGTGCGCCATTAGTAGGCCTTTTCCTAGTAGTGTCTAAATGGGAGTACACATTATGTCATGTGTGACATTTGAGTTGGACATGAAGTGTTCCAAATATTTGAATTCACCTTAAACTGGATTCTAGTTTCTGAATTTGAGTATCGGCATTTGTAAACCATATTCATATATGACAAGGAAAACATCTTTGTCGCCCTTTTGAAGATATATAAAACACATAGAATGATTTATAAAGATTCATATAGGAATACAAAATGGATTCAATTTAGTTGCTGGGTAAATGTGGATGCTTATTGTCCCAAAATTCAAAAGAAGCAGCAAAATGTCCACTCCCACGCCGCTACCCGGCCAAGTGTTTGGGAGATGGAAATTACTGTCTACCCATTACACGTATAATCCATCGCCCGATTTCCATTGCTCTAAATAGTGGTAGGTTACTAACTTCAATTCGACGTGACACGATCGCTTCTCGAGCCCATTCCGACACGGTGGGCGCCAAACATGGGCGGCAAAACACGCTTGATTCAAGCTTGTCCGAAAGACCTCTTTCTCCCTCCATTCCCCATTCATACACGGTGGGCGGCAAAACAAACTCGACTCGGCCAAATCGATGTAGGCCAATATTTTCAATAGGGGCAGGTTTGTAACTTCACTCGACGTGACACAACCGCCTCTACCTGTCAGCCCTGCTCATACACCGTGGCGCCAACATGGGCGCCAACCACCTCTCGTCGCCTAAATCGCCTCGCCAAATATTGGCGAGATGTGAGATTACCGTCCTGTCCCCAACCGATTTAGACGCCCAAATTTTAAATGGGGCTAAGTTCAGAAGTTCTCCATATTTCGACAAAGGCCCCCAAAAACATGGTTCCACGACCTCTCCCTCCATTTTCCCATTCATACACCGTCTGCTAGAACACCCCATCCCCACACCAGCCTCCGTCCGCCACCCCATCCATCGCCGCCGCCCTCCACCACATCCATCGCCACCGCCCTCCACCATGCCGTAGTGCCTACTAAGACCGCTGGCCCATCGCTAGAGATGGTCGCTTTCATCCATGGCAATGGACCAATAGCCTTGCATCGCCCCTCTCGCTTCATCGGTGCCGTCTGCCCTTCTTTGCCGGGCCGCCACACGACCTTTCTTCCACCGCAACGGGACTTATCCCCGATGCACCCGCTCATCGTCGCAGATCTCGCTTCAACGCCACCGACAGCCATCGCACTTCGATGCCTACACGACGCCGCAAGAGAGGTGGTACTTCATATCTCCTCAACTTTTTTATCTCAACCAGAAAATAGATCTTAACTTGGTTACTCTACTTTCTTTTCAGCTCTTAGAATTTAGTTCTTAGTTCGAAGCAAACAATGGATGGTAAATATCATTTCTCTGGTTTGCAGCTTCAAATCTGCCATGGCACAGCCATAATAATGTTTAATTGATCATGCTTAGGGTTTAATTGATCATGTTGGTTCCGTGGTGGTTTCTTTAATAGAAATCGGAGGGGAAACCCTCTTTTGCTAAAAAATATTCTTAGAGTTTCCCTTTATGATCACTATACAATCGAATACGTGCTTCAGGTCATATTAACCCTCGCTCCACCCATCAAGCTAAACAAGCTTAGTTGTTCAAATACTTAATCTGATATTATTAAAACAGAGTTGTTTAATTGGTCAGCTAAATATTCCTAAATTAGTTTTGAAAATGCATGTTCGCCACTGGTGTGTATCTCACAGGTGCCCACGGTGGGCCGCCCACCTCGGGATTTTGGGTCATCCCAGCCCCGATTCCCCTTTGTTCCGCTAACTTCCGATCTCTACTCTTTCCTCCACTTACCGCCTGGTTGCGACTTGTCATTCCCCGAACGGCATGACTCTAGGAGGAGACGCCGACTAATAGGAGGCCAGGAGCTGCTCGCCTAACAGCAGCCACCGCTGCCCGGCGGCCACTGCGCCTACCTTCCCAAATTGCTCAGGCTCAGGCAAAGACCCACCAAGCCAACCCGATTTATCCCGAGATACGCCCTCAACACTCAGCCACACCTCATCACCCATTTTCTAATTGATTCATTACTAATTAGGCAGGACTGTCATTAGGGTTTGTTGTGTGCCTGTGCTACCTACACTTAATGGTTCAGATGTATTTCGCAATCTTTAGTACCTCTAAAGTTCACAGTGGTTTTCAAAATTCTGGCCCTCTAATGTAAACTAGTCATTTTGGATTGTTGGTCTTAGTGACATTGACCTGCATTACTACTGCAAGCCAGGTTTGTTGACAATTTTACTTGTCTTTCTTACTCATTCGATATAATATCCAATTATTCACGCCGATTAGTTGAAACAATAAGTGCTAGACAAACTTCTTCATTCAGATTTTGGACGGTCTTCATCGCAGCTTACAATTCTGCATACTTGTCCTAATAAGCTCACAAGTAAATGATTGATTCACTACATCTATGCTTGCCTTGTAATATTTGTTGTCAATATTCTTTTAGGGTGGACCACCCTGTTTCTAAATACTGGAACCGTAGACATGAGTGACTAGTATTTATCTATGTGATCTCTTCCATCATGTGTGGGTAACGAACACTGCATTGTATAGAAAGAAAGTGTCATTTCCAGCTTTTACATAGGTTTCGATCTTTTACATGGAATACAATCTGCCTACTTGCTTTGTGTCGCACTACCAACACTCCACCCTTGAAGCTAAACATTACACCACTCATAATTGCTTAGTTTATTTGTTTAAATATGAATTTCATATGATTCTAATGTTCCTACTTCAGTTTTGAAATGTGTGTCTGCCTGTTATAGAGACATAAGGGGTTTGTATTTCTGTGTGTGGTCTGGTCAGTACGGTTGGGGAGGTGAACTTTGCATATGCAGGGGTTTATAGGGAGACACTCTCCGAGTTGAATCCGCAATGCATTCCATAGATAACCTGACTATTTTTTATGTTTTCATGAATCTCAGATTTTGAACAGCATCATAATGATTATGATCTTGCGCGCATGAAAAGAATAAAGCAAAACAATGCCATGGCTGTCAAACTTGGCATTAAGGGACTGAAATCAAGTCTGATGCAATGCAATGCAAACGCCTCCACCTACATGATTCATGCTCGTAATATGATCCTAACTGTGATTCTGAGCTAGAGGGAGACCTAAGTCAATGTAGCTCCCTAGTGGAGGAGTCGAGGAAGATGCCCTATCTTATTCACCCATCAAGGTACTTGCTCTAACTTTCCAAGGTTACATTGCTCGCATATATCTTGCAACCGATGCTTTGCATTGCTTCTACTTTGTTGAACAGCCATTAGCTTAGTTTACACATCGTGTGTGAATACGCCTGCCTATCCATTTTCAAGACATATTCCATCTCGTCATCATACCATATTTATCCATTCAAATGCTATTCTTGTGTATCGACGCTCAAAAGGAAGAGGGCGATTGCTGATCCGGAGGAGCACAAGCAAAGTATTTGAAAAGGTAGTGGCACCGATAAATCAAATAGCCCATTAGGTGTAGTTGCAATATCACCGACCCACAAAATACCCCAACTCTAGCAGACTCTAGCCCTACTACACCGGTCATTTCGATGCCCCAACTCAAAAAACCCTAATCGCAGCAAACAAGATGATTATGCCAATTGACATAGCACCAAATGCACGACGAAAACCCCCATTCCAAAGAAAGAATACAACAAATCCATTTGCCAAATCCTTTTCAAACCGTAGAGAGCCCCAATTGCAGCAAATAGGACCCATGTTCCATTTCTTCCCAGCTTTAGAAGACGGCTTATGTTGTTGTCGAACTTTGTGTGCATCTTTCCTTCATGGAAAGATTATACCGCAGACATAGAACAATTTCCAGCCTTCGTCCAAGAACTTACGCTGTAAGTAATGCACTAATGTTATTCATGGTCATTATCGCATATTTTTCTCGCTGACAAGACACAAGATTTCATTCTTTAAATAGGCGAGGAGCAAACTGGATTGTGATGACGAGCAAGGGTTGGTTGCGCTTTTCAAGCACTCGTTGATGAAGTATCGCTCCTACCGAGGCAAGCGCACTTCGATGGCAAGCCTCCGAACCAAATTTCTGAAAGTCTCCTGCTACATTTATCCGACGGTGACTGGAATAATCTTGTTACACATTGGTCTCGGCTGCAGCGTAAGGTACTGCTCTATGATATCACATCACAATTTGAACTACATTTCTGCATTTGCCTTAATGTCTCACTTGTACAAAAACGTTAGCGTAAGAACATCAGCCTCAAGGGACCATGTAATCTCGCAACTATATCGCATAATCGCATTGCTCTTGTGAGTACCTCTTGCCTCGTATGACCATACTTACTTTCATAGCTGTTTGATTATGTAGCATCACTGCACATGTTAGCCTCGTAATCATCCATTTGGTGGACATTATAAGATCTGTATGGACTCTTACATAAATTAAGAATCAACCCAATGCTTCTGAAGAGGTTTAGCTCTGCAGTCCTCTTGTAAGGACTGAACGTGGTCTATCACTGTACTTACATTAATAGCTACTTCCAGGGATTGGTAGTTGATTATGTAGCATCAATCTGCATCTTATCTTCATTATCCTCTATCCCTTCCAGTATTATCCTCTGTTGGAAAAGGCAGTGCCTAGGAGGCGCTTAGGCACGCCTAGGCACTAGGCAATGGCCAAACGCTTCGCCTAGGGCATAAATGGAGGTCTAGGTAGGGCAAGCAAGGAATTGCCTACCCAAGCAAGAAATCATGCCACATACTGCACTGATACGCCAAAAGGGTTCTATTCCAATGGTAGTAGACTGTAATTAACTTATTTATATGCCCGAAACAAATATCAACAACCATATAATAATCACAAATACACTCCGAGTAAAAACTATATTACCGCCTAGGCCGCGCATAGGGCGCTTAGGCACCGCCTAGGCACTAGGCGAAGGCCAGCCGCCTCGCTTACGCCTACCGCTTTTTCCAACCTTGGTATTATCATATCTATAATTACTCTCACAAAATGTAGAGTATGTGCAATGCTTATGAAGAACATTCTGGTTGAAATTTTGAGTTATCCTTCCTTGACATGGAGAAGGGCATTATAAAGCCGGTGTTAATCGCTTGTCGTGACCCCGATTCCAAGTCACATCGACCTAGCCGGTAACACCTCATATCACTTTGCGGCCTCACACACGGTATTCTCACGGTGTCGCTTACCATGGCCCGGACCGCTTATGCCTTTTGGCTCACGATATGATTGTGTCGCTAGCATCCACATGACAAAGAACTCGGGCCGACATGGCTAGTCGTGGAACCCAAAGCGGCGCTTAACCTATGGGGACAGCATACATGAATCACATCGAGCATGTTGGTCATCAACGATGAATTCGGCTGTAGCATCTGGCTAACAGACTCGCATCCCGGCTGTAGCAGCTAGGCAGACTCAATATCACCAGGACATTTCAAGGGATGTATATAGGAACAAAGTGAAACACATGCCGCCACCAAGTGTCCAAGCAGAGTGTCTAGCAGGACTCGTGAACTGGCTGTAGCGGACTACTATCGCCGTAAGCACAAGACTACATTTCCCCATATGAGAGGCTGCCAAGGATAAACAACTAGTTTGTCGATCCCACTCATACCAAGCATTTCAATCATACACTAATATGCCCGATATGAGTAAATACAACAAGGCATCACAACAAAACTCTACAACTCAAGTACTTTATTTAAAAGGCCCGAGGAGCCATACATAACATATCCATACAGGTAGGGGTCACATGACCCAACACTCAAGTCATACAAACATACAAGCACATGCGAAGCAAACTAGTCTCGAGTACGACTCTAGAAAGAAAGAAAGCTTGTCAAGCCCTTCTATCTACAAAGGGCCCTTCACAAGCCTTGGATCACCACCGGGTGGCTAGCTCACCTGCCGATGTCAAGGTCTACATAAAATCCATCGGAGGGGGCAGTGTTGTCGCCTAAAAACATTAATTACAAACATGAGTACGGAGGTACTCAAAGAAGTCTTACCACGTAATCCTATCATACATGCACATTCTCAAGAAGGTGGTGGAGTTATTTGCAAGAAGCCAGCTTTGACTCTTGGCTAAGCTTATCCCACGTGACACCACTTGAAAAGCATTTGTCGCACACGAGTCCACTAATCACCATCACAATACTCCACTGTGGATCCTCTCTCACAACCCACGAGAGGGCCATCCATGTACTCACACTTATCTTGAGGCTTTTAGTAGTTATTCATTTACTTGTCTATGAACTGATATAGGTAACCTGTAAGTCCTTCTCCGTGGACACGGCTATTCTAATAGATCATATTGACCCCGCAGGGTGTACTTTCACACACGCTCACCACTTTACCGCCGCCATACCGATATGTACTGCAACCTTCAAGCGGTAACACCCCGGATGTAACTTTCCATATTTGTAACTCCAACTCTTGCCATTTTCGCATTGTGATATGATATTCCTCCGTGGTTGGGTTTTTCCTCTTTGCATTTTGTCCATGTCATGCATTTCATATCATGTCATCATGTGCATCGATTTGCATACGTGTTCGCCTCATGATTCCAGCATTTTCCCGTTGTCCGCTTTTGCAATCCAGCACTCCTATGTTCCCCGCCGCCTTTTACGCTTTTTCCGCAAAGGGTACTAAACTTTCTAAGAATGGACCGAGGTTTGTCAAGTGGCCTTGGTATACCACCGTAGACCACCTGTCAAGTTTCGGGTCATTTGAGCTCGCTTGGTACTCCAACGGTTAACCGCACTCGCAAAGGCCTCTTTAAGTTGCAGCCCAACACCCTTCAAAATAGTCCAATAACCCATCTAAGTCACTTCCATGTTTCTCGGTCGCTCGATCACGATCGTGGGCGAAAACCGCACCTCATTTGACTCTCCTAGCTCCTCTATGCCTATATATACACCCCATTCCAAATCACTTCAGACAAACCCTAGCCTTCCCTACTCAAGGCCGGACACGTCCGGTCCGGCCGGACGAATCCGGCCACTGCTCTCGCTAATCGGGTCACGGCCACGTGTCGCCAGCCACAGCCACTCGGCCACGCCCATGAGGCTCACACCGGCCCTCCCTGCCCGCCCCTTCCCCGGCTGCTTCGCCCGCTGCCAGCAAGCCTCGGCCGGGCCACGCCACACGGCCAAGGCCGCCATTTCGGCTCTGCTGGGCCACGCCTGCCTCCGTCCTCCTGTCGCCACCTGGCCTCACGGGCCTGGATCCGGCGAGATCCGCCGCCTGCCTCCTCCTTCCTCCTCTCCTCCGCCTTTCCGCGAACACGACTCGCTTTGTTCAAGCAAGAGCCCGCTGTTGACTTTCCCTGAGCCCCTTTTTCCTCTAAGTCTTTATTTCTCGTGCTATTTTGTTGCAATTTCGCGTGCATAACTTTGCACCCGTAGTCTGCTTCATGTGTATAATATGTCAAAATGTTCGCCTCGATGAGTAGATTGTTTCATCTCATTGCATCATTTTCATTTGAGCTCATCTTGATGCCCGAAATTCTGTTGAAGAGGGCTATGTGATGTTAGTTTCGCTTTCAATGTAACATGCACTTTTGTTATTTTTGCTATGATTGATGTGTGCACCCTACGAATTTGAGTCCTACATGTGTTTTGTAATATGCCGTGCTATCTTTCCAGGGGTGTATGCCATGTATTTTTGTGATCTATGTGGTGACTAGCACAAGCATGCAAACTAGGTGTCATGATGTTGCTGATTTCAGCCCTGCTTTGGCCGATATTTTCATGCCATGTTAACTTGATGCTACCGAGAGATCCATGCATATTTTGAGATACTTCAGAAGGATGTTTTGAACATATGGTTATGCTCTATCCATCCATGCCTTTGTTTGTAATTTTGGAGTGCCATAGCTTGAGTCAATCGAGCTCTACTTTTGCTATATAATGTTTCCGCAGATTGTTTACATGTTGTTCAATTTTGCCAAGGTTGTTGTAGTTGATCCGTAAGCTATGATGTTGTTCTTGCCATGTATGTTTTCTATGACATGTCTTCTTGTTGTATGTATGCTTAGTTTATCATGTAATGCTCTTTAGTGAGTGCATCGAGCTCTTAAACATGCCTACTTGTTATCTGTTTTTGTCATGCCCTGTTGCTGAATCAGTTAACGAAACTTGCTATATTGACATGGGTTTTATTATATTTTCTGATCCTTTTTGGCTTATGGTCAGAAGGGACTTTTGTTCTATGATTTGAGTAGATTCATTGCATGCCTTGATTTTCTATTATAAGTTCCTGTAGCATGTTGTTTTCTTGCTCAACATTGCTTCCTCGATGCTGATTTTGCCATGTTCAAGAATTTCACTAAGTCTGTGAAGTCGATATGTTTTGCACTTTTGCCATGCTTGTTTGGACCTGTTATGATGTGAATTAGCCGTAGCTCAGTGTTCATCTTTTGTCAAGCATCTTGAGTAGATCACTGCCATATGCTTTTCTGGTACGCTTGGGT
This sequence comes from Aegilops longissima, assembly GCA_021605205.1. Taxonomy (NCBI): domain Eukaryota; kingdom Viridiplantae; phylum Streptophyta; class Magnoliopsida; order Poales; family Poaceae; genus Aegilops; species Aegilops longissima. Next base: position 474,095,274 of record CM038679.1, on the reverse strand, counting down.
GCAGTAGCTTAATTTCTTGTTGCTTGCTAAGTGGCATCATGCTCATAATGGCAGATTTGTGTCATTCTTGTTTTGCTTGTCATTTGCAAACCGTGCATCCGATTCCGTGATCTTTATATCGATTTCAACCGAAATCATCTCATCTTTCCAGCGGCATACTTGGTTGGCCAAGTTGATTCCTGGTTCATCATTTTCCTTCCGAGCGCCAGATACGCATTGCATATCACATCTCGCATATCATGTCATGTTTTGCATCATGTTGCTTGTGCATTGCACCGTGATTTATTGTGGTTCCTTTGTTTGTGTTCTTGCTTTGGGTAGAGCCGGAGACGAGTACGTGAATGAGGAACCTGTTGAGAACGCCGAGGATCAAGCTTTCGACAACTCGAGAACTTTGCAGCAAGATGACCATACCCTCGAAATCACTTCTATCTTTGCTATGCTAGATGCTCGCTTTTTGCTATGCCTATGCTACGATGCCTATCACTTGCTTATCATGCCTCCCATATTGCCATGTCAGCCCCTAACCATCCTTTCCTAGCAAACCGTTGTTTGGCTATGTTACCGCTTTGCTCAGCCCCTCTTATAGCGCTGTTAGTTGCAGTGAAGATGAAGTTTGTTCCTTGTTGAACATGGAGATGTTGTTCCTTGTTGGAACATGTTTACTTGTTGGGGATATCACAATATATCTGCTATAATTAATGCATCTATATACTTGGTAAAGGGTGGAAGGCTCGCCTTATGCCCGTGTTTTGTTCCACTCTTGCCACCCTAGTTTCCGCCATACCGTGTTATGTTCCTTGATTTCGCTCCAAACACGGTTAAGTGATTTATGGACCCCTTGACAGTTCGCTTTGAATAAGACTCGCCCAAAGAAGGCCCAACTTTGGTTTTACCATTTGCCACCTAAGCCTTATTCCCCGGTTTTTGCGAGCCCGAGGGTCATCTTTATTTACCCCCGGCCAATGCTCCTCTGAGTGTTGGTCCAAACTAGAGCCACTTGTGGTGCCACCCTAAGGCAACTTGGGGCATCTTCGATTGCCGTACGTAGTGTTCATCCGGATGTGCCCTGAGAACGAGATATGTGCAGCTCCTATCGGGATTTGTCGGCACAATCGGGCGGCTTTGCTGGTCTTGTTTTATTGTTGTAGAAATTTCTTGTAGTCCGGGATTCCGAGATTCGGGTCTTCCCGTAGAAGGAATATCCTTCGCTGACCGTGAGAGCTTATAATGGGTTGTTGGGACACCCCGCAGGTATTATCTTTCAAAGCCGTGCTCCGCGTTATGAGGCGATGGGAATTTGTTAATGTCCGCCAGAGAAAACCGGTTGACCTTAATTAAAATACACATCAACCGCGGTGTAACCGTGATGGTCTCTTATCGGTGGAGTCCGGAAGTGAACACGGTGTTGGAGTTATGCTTGACGAAGTAGTTCAGATCACTTCTTGATCGCTACTAGCTTCACGTCTGCGCTTTGCTTCTCTTCTCGCTCTTTTATGTAATGTAGCCACCATATATGCTAGTCGCTGCTGCAGCTCCACCTCAAAACTCTGTCCTTCCTATAAGCTTAAATAGTCTTGATCTCGCTGGTGTGAGATTGCTGAGTCCCCGGACTCACAGATTCTACCAAAACAGTTGTAGGTGCCGACGATGCCAAGGTGACGAACCGAGCTCAAGTGGAGTTCGATGAGGAACGTGGTCCTTATTATGTGTCTTTTCCTCGATGATCAGTAGTGGAGCCCAGCTTGGGACGATCGGGATCCGTAGCATTTGGGGTATCTTCTTTATTTTGGTTCCGAGTCGGACCTTGAGTGTAATATGAATGATGGATGTTTATTTATGTAATCGTGTGAAGTGGCGATCGAAGCCAACTATGTATCTATTTCCTAATGTATTACATGGGTTGTGTGAAGATTACCCCACTTGCGACATTGCTTTCAATGCGGTTATGCTCTAAGTCGTGCTTCACACGGGGAGATATAGCCGCATCGAGGGCGCTATAAAGCGGAAGACCAACGTGGTGTCGGCCACAGCCTACCTAAACACTCAAGTCCCTAGTCCAGGTTTATCGCCTATTCGGTTCCATCCGCAGGAGTCCGCCGAGGTTTCCCATACAGCCCCTAACGATGTGTGCAGGTTCCCGAGATACCAAACGGCACTGCACACCGGGCCACGTGCTACCGCAACACAACCCACCCCTAAGGTCAGCTATGCGCGGCCCCAAAGATGCTACAAACACCGTAAACTACTTGCAACTCCCGAACCGAGAACAAGGGTGGTTAAGAAGTTTAGAGGGTCCATTGGTTTCGGGCCCAATGTGGTAGTAACTGCTTCATGGATCACAAACACATAACTCAGTTCTTAGGGACGGCTTCAATGAAACAACCCACCATGTACTCCTACATTGCCTCTCATCGATACCTTTACCAAAACGTGTTCAACACTTTCACTCTCGAACCCGACACAACCTTTCACTCCAGCTCATCATCCCGATGAGCCGCACTGACACAACTCTAAGCATAGCAAGCATAGCATGGTAGGAATCACAAACATGGCTCAATCAACTCCTACACATACTAGTGGGTTTCATCTAGTTATCGGGCAATGACAGTCATGCAAAGGAAGTGGGTTCAACTACCGAGCACACAACAGCTTTGAATCGCTTGTCTTAATGCAAGAAACAAGAGCGGTTTAGAACATGGGTTTGTATCGAATGATCAATGGGTTGCTTGCCCGATGGAGTGGTGGTAGGATACCGCCCTTCGCATTTGATATTCGGATTATCCTGAGGCAAAACCTATCACGAAAGACATACCGAAAATAAACACACATGGCAATATGCAACAATATGATGCATGCTATGACATGGCAATATGGATTTGTGTTGGCCTAATGCAAGCTGAAACAGAAAGGGATGAACTCATTTGAATCAAAGATTCAAATGCTAGCTCATTTAAAATAACCCTAAAGGTGTAATATCTTATTCTGCTTAAGGAGCAAGGTTAACTTGTTTTATCATGCATGAAACCTGTACCAATGGATAGAATGGATTTTTCTGATCATTTTTCATATATAGATCTTTGCATTTGGAGTTACAGATTAAAAGTTATGAATTTTTGAAGTTTGAACTATATTCTGGAATTTCCTATATTAGAATAAATCCAGTAATTAATTTATTGCGTAGTTATGCTAGAATGACGCTGTGGTCAACGGAGACGTCCAGATCAAACCTGACTTTGGGTCCAGGGTGTCAGGGTAATTAGTTTAACTAAGAATTAATTAAAACTAATCCTATTTAGTTAATGTGGTCGGGCCCCACCGCCATTGACTCAAGGAGTCAACCAGGCCCACCTGGTCAAAGTCAACGCCGGCTGCACTGGCTTAGCCACCAAGAGCCCGACGCCAAGCGGTGGAAATGGATTTGGCTATTCCGCACCAAATGGGTCGGGAGGACATCTAGGTGTAGCTGGGTCGAGCCGCAGCTCTGGTGGAGTCGGGCTGGGGCCGGACGGCCGGAATCGGCGCCGGCGACGACCTAGGCGGGTCACGGAGTTCGGCCAAGGCGAACTCGGGCTAGGGGTGCGCGGTGAGGTGCGGGAGTGTTTAGTTAGATGCTACGGAGTGTGGTGAGTGCGATGGACACCAAGAGGTGGTCGAGGGTGGCCGGAGCACGTCGGCGACGAGCCCACGGGCGGCGGGTGCGGTTGATCTCCGCTCGTTGCTACACGGCTCGAGAGCGAGAGAGGAAGGGAGGGAAGGTAGCTAGGCTCACAGCAACTCGGAGGAGCACTCGTGCGGCCGGGCCGGGCCGGAGCGACGACGGCGCTGAAAGGGATCTCCGGCGACGGACTCGGGCAAAGTTTGCAAAGGGCCTCGGCCACTTGAGCATGCGGGCTCGGCTAGCTCGGGTAGAGGAGGGTGGCGGAGCTCCTAGACACGGTGAGGAGGAGCACGGACGGCGGGAGCACGCTCACGACGACGGCGTGGCATGCGTGGCGCTGGCCATGGCGGGGAGCGCGAGAGAGGAGCCGGGAGGAGAGGAGATGTCCGGGGTTCGAGGAGAAAGGGGAGCGAACCGCCGGTCGCCGAGGAGGGAAGCGAGAGGCGGCGGCCAGCGGTGGCGCAGTATGCGGTGCTCGCTGCCGAAAGATTCGCTCGCTTGTCAAGCCGAGCCAAGCAGCCTCCCAGCGCTGTCACTGGGCCGGCAAGCAGGGCCGTTAGTAGGCTCCTGTAGGGTTTTCTATTTGTTTTACCTTTTCTATTTTTCTGCAACTTTGTGGAGTTTTTAAAAATACTAAAACAGTTTCAAAAATCACCAAACTGCTCCTGGTCCATTGTTGGAATATTTCCAACATGAAACATTTCTGTTTGGGAATATTTGGGCATTTGCAATATTTTATAGAATTTGAAATGCTCAAATTCAAATACTTATGATTTAATTCAAAGACCTTAGGATGACCTAGAAAATTGTGCACCACTTTTGGCAGAGGCTCTGAACCAAGGCAAAGGTGATGAGCATTTTGAAGGGCATTTCAGTGTTCATTGAAAATAATTTTAGTAAACCCTAGTTGGATTCAAAAGGGTTCTGGGGTTTCTGCCTTCCCATTTCAAATTCAAGTGAAATTTAAACATGATGCACACACTAATGCAAGGACTAGCTAGGATGTGACAACTCACCCCACTCAAAAGAATCTCGTCCCAGATTTAGGATCTGCTATGTAAAAGGTGGGATACTCAAGTCGAAGACGATCCTCCCTTTCCCAAGTTGCTTTTGCTCGTAATGGTTTGACCATTGAACCTTTAGAAACTTGATATTCGACATCGAGTGGTACGCCGCTTGATCAAGAATACGAACGAGATATTCTCGATAGGTGAGGTTATCTTGAAGATCAAGCGCTTCGTGGTCCACTCCATGGATAGGATCCGAGAAGCAACGCCAGAGTTGGGAAATGTGGAAGACATCATGGACTCGAAAGATGTGGAGGTAGTTCCAATTGGTAGGCAACTTCTCCTCGCTTGGCAAGAATGCGAAAGGGTCCAATGTAACGAGGAGCCAACTTGCCTTTTGATATCAATCGATGGGTTCCTTCAAAGGAGTAACTCAAGGTAAGCCTTCGCCAATTTCATAAGCCATAGGCTTATGCTTGCGGTCATATCGGCTCTTTTGACGAGATTGGGCTGTTTTCAATTTTCACGAATAACGCAAACCTGCTTTTCTCGCTTCCTCGAATCATATCCGCCAAAGAGTTGTCTCTCCCGGTTTCACCAGCTAAGAGGCGCTCACATTTCCGCCCATAAAGAACTTCGAAGGATTTTGCTTAAGCTAGCTTGATAACTATTGTTATAAGCTTAACTCGCGAATGGAATGCATTTCTCCCAATTCATGCCGAAGAGATGATGTAGCTCAAGCATATCCTCTAGGATTTGATTGACTCGCTCTACTTGACCACTTGATTGAGGATGGAATGCGTGCTAAAGGAGAGACGAGATCCCATAGCGCTTTGGAAACTTTCCCAAAATCGAGAGGTGAAGAGACTTCCACGGTCTAAGTTAATCTCCAATGGAACACCATGAAGAGACACTATTCGAGAGATGTACAAATCAGCTAGCTGGCTAGCGGTTATACTCTCACGAACGGGTAGGAAGTGGGCTACTTTGGAGAGACGATCGACTACAACGAAGATAGCATTATTCCTCTCTTGGTCCTGGGAAACCCGTAATGAAATCCATACCGATTTTATCCCATTTCCATTCAGGAATTTCCAAAGGTTGAAGGGTACCAAGAGGTCGTTGATGTTCTCGCTTAACTCGATTTACGACGCCGCAGCTTAGCAATGTATTGAGCAATTCTCTCTTCATCCTAGTCCACCAAAACCTCTCGCGAGGTCTTGATACATTTTAGTACTACCAGATGAATGGTGAGAGGAGAGTCATGAGCTTCCTTAAGGATCACGCCGCAGGTTGCGCACCTTGGGAACCACTAGACGGTTCCAAAGAACACGACACCTTGTTCATCAATGGAGAAACAATCATGCACTCTTTCTTGATGTTTCTCTTGATGCGGGAAATTCCCGATCTACCTTCTCGTGCCTTGATGATCTGATCCGTAAGGGTAGGTTTTGCCACCAGGTGGAAAGAAACTCGAGGAACAATGTGAAGATTAAGCTTACGAAATTCCTCATGGAGAAATGGTTGACTTTGTTGTAACATCAGATTGTTACAATAAGATTTATGACTTAGTGCGCCACCATGACATTGGCTTTGCCTCGGTGTAAGATATTCCTAAGTCGTAATCTGTATCAACTCGACCCAACGCCTTTGCCTGAGATTCAAACCGTTGGGTGAAGATGTATTTCAGACTTTGGTGATCAGTAGATTTCGCAACGATTACCAAGAAGGTAATGTCGCCAGGTTTTGAGTGCATGAACCACTACCGCAAGCTCTAGATCGTGTGGGGTAGTTATCCTCATGTGGACGAATCGTCGAGAAGCGAGGCAATCACATGACGATCTTGCATGAGTATGCAACCTAGTCCTTGTCGCGAGGCGCCGCAATAGATAATAAAGTCCTTAGAAAATCTGTGGAACAAGTACGGAGCAGATGTCGCGCCTTTTCGCCTCGAAAGCTGAACTCAGACCGTGGCGCCCATTCAACTTCTTATCTTTCTTGAGGAGTTCGTTAGAGGTTTAGCAACTTTAGAGAAATTCTCGATTTAAGCGGGCGGCAATAGCTTGCTAAACCGAGGAAACTCCGAACTTGCTTGACCGATTCTGTGGAGTCCACCAAGGACGGCTTGAACTCGCCGGATTGACAAAGAATGCCCTTACCAGAGATTACATGGCCTAGGTAGGTCACTGCAACTAGAACTCACACTTAGAGAATTTGGCATAAAGGCGGCGCCTCAAGTTTCATCAATACTAGCCTTAGATGTTCGCATGTTCTTCCTCATTCTTGGAGTAGATGAGTATATCATCGAGGTATACCACTATTAATTTATCCAAATACTCCATGAAGATTGAGTTCATTAACCGAGAGAAAGTGGCTGGAGCATTGGTTAATCCGGGATATGACGGTGTACTCAGATTGGCCATAACGAGTAACAAAGGCCGCTTTAGGAATGTCCTCGTTTTGATTTTGATTTGATGGTAACCCAACCTCAAATCCATCTTGAAAAGATCGAGGATCCAGCGAGCTGATCATACAGATCGTTGATCCCGGGAGCGGATACTTGTTCTTGATAGTGACCAAATTGATGTGTCGGTAATCCACAATCATCCGATCCGCTCCATCCTTCTTCTTGACGAAGAGGACGGGCAAGCCCATGGAGATGAACTAGGATGGATGAAACCCTTTGCAAGGACTCATCGAGTTGTTTCTAAGCTCGCTAGTTCTAGGGGTGCCATCTTATAAGGTCTTCTAGAAATTGAGACGGTTCCGGAACAAGATCTATCACGAACTCGACATCCCCGCCGTGGAACACCGCAGTTCTTCCGAAAGACATCCGAAAATCACGGACTACCGGAATATCTTCGAGGTCCGAAGGGGTTGGCATTTAAAGAGTAAAGTCGGCGCTTAGACACTCGGGTTAAAACATTAACTGCCTTGCCCAAGGATGGGTGAGTTGAATAGTTCTAGTAGAGCAATCAATCTTAGCGTAATGGGCTGACATCCACCCATACCCAAGATGATGTTTATATCCGAGGACTTGAGAGCTATTAGAGAAGCAAGAAAGACTAATCTGTCGACAAGAATTTCATTCCCATGACTTATTCTAGAGGTTTGCCATCTAGAACCAGGGTCTGAATTTCCATGGAGGTATGCATGTCATGTAATGTGGTGTTGTGCAAACGAGCATAGCTCTTTAAATAAATGAATGAGATACTCCAAGATCAAAGAACAGCTTGCCGGATGGCAATTAACAAGGAGCGCATCGAGAACGACGCTGGGATCCTCATAGGTTTCCTCACTGAAACATAGTTGACGTGGCCACGAGCAAAGGGCAGCTGGTTTAGCATGGAGCACCTTTCCGCTGGCTTGCCACGGCCAATGACTTTCCGATCCGACTGGGTTGTTTTGGGGACACTCACGGATGTAGTGGCCTGCCTCCACACTTGAAGCAAGTTATCATATTGGGGCGTGGAGCAGCATTAGCAGCGGGCCTCCATAAGTCTTGGGCGGTTCATACTGTTGGTTGGGGCGAGGCGCCTCAAAGGATGGCCTCGGGTGAACCTGGGTGGCAGAGCAAGATTCGAATCCAAACCCGCGCTTCGAGATCCAGAGCCGGATGAAGAACCGAGTCACGGACGTGGTTGCGTGAAGCTTCAAAATCAGACCGCCTAGCCAAAGACCGATAGCCTTATTGACTAACTTCGAAAGAAGTGCACTCGCGACGAAGGTCACGGAAGCTCGGGCTAAGTCCTTGCGGAACCTTGCCCGCTTCTTGCGCCGGTAAAAACTCTTCAGAGCATAACGTGCAAATTCCCAAACTCACGGCCGTAAGTATCCACCGTCAGCCTACCTTGGTGAAATTGCAGAATTCTCCCTTTTCGATCCATGAGACCTTCCGGATGTGATGCTCACGAAAGCGGCACTGAATTCAGCCCAAGTAGTAATTTGTCCAACCGGACGATAGCCTCATAATTCTCCCACCAAAGGCTAGCAGGCCTTTGAGATGATAGGCGCAAAGGTAACCTTATCAGCTTCAGCCATGTTGGCGTAACGCAGCTTGTGGTGATGCCGCGGCCAATCATCCGCCGAGAGGCTCAACGGAATATTTGAACTTCGTGGATACAGCTTGACGAAGTCATTAAGTGACACCAGATCATTTCTTGGCTGGCGTATGTGTCTTGCTCGATCCGCCCAAGAAACGATTGGTCTCACGCTATTATGCTCCGCCCAACATAACCTCGGCCAAAGATGGCAGTTGAGGCAGATTCCCATTCCTGGCTGCGCCGGCTTCTCCTTGCTCCAGAGCAGCAGGATTGTTGCGGGTGTTGACCATCCTAGGAAACAAAACAACGGTTTAACCCAGGATGGCAGAATTTAGTAAGGAAGTGCGGAATGTAATGGTAACACGGAATGCAAAGATGTTCATCCGTATGACATGGTAATATAAAACTGCCATATATATACCAACGGTCATACACACCATTCATAGTTTAGTACAAGCCCGACGGAGTACAACTATAGGGAAAGGCGTTACATCTCATCGGAAGCATTCCAAACTCCTATACATTATTTTTCTACACTTCCGGAATGATACATACTAAGTCATATTCCACAAGTCACGCAGGACGGTGGAAATACAACTATTACAATACTAGGGATACTACTACCAACTCGCATAGCCCGTAGTAGTCCTCATAGAAGTCACCACCCAAGCTCGAAGTGGAACATGATCATCCGAAATGACGATCCTGTGGAGCCTCAGCACCATAGGGACTCGGATGTGGCCGTGGTCCAACAAACGGCGGCAGACGAGGTCCACGAGGAGGGTGATGCCTGCCACCTCACGCCACTCCATAAAGTCTAGCAGACCAGCCCGCACAGGTACAAGTCCTCATGTTCATGTATCCGCTTGCACGGCAGTGCAAACCGAGTCGAGTAGCCCAAAGGATCGTAACGGCATTAAAGAGCTCCATACGCAAGGCCCGGTTTTCATTGTCCTTGTCTTCCAACATCGCCGTAGTGGTGCGAAGAAGTGAGTCCTCATGGGATGCATCGCTGTACATACCTCAAGGTAGCCATGCGCCTGTGGAGGGATGCCGCATGTAGCGGAAATCGGTGTTGCACAGCAAGGCAGTTCGCTCAATAATAGTCATCATTGAATAGGCTGCATCTTGCACGGACATCCCAATAGTGATCCCAAGTCCATAAGAACAGTGGAGCGTTCAAGAGTCTGGATAAGATGGATATATCCCGACCGCACGATATTGGCTTTGGTTAAAATCCCTAAACTTCTCCTCGACGGTATATTCAGATACCATCGGTAACCGGTCTCGACCATCACTCAACTAACATTGCCGTGTGACCACACACATCAATGCAACGGGTCGACGAACCACTTGGTTCGGGGACGGTGGCCATCCGAAAGCACAGCCACAATGCAAAGACATTAGAATTTCTAGGAAAATCGGCAGCATAACATCTCAGAATACTCAAAAGCAGATTTGAGACATTCATAATCAGATTGCAAAACCACTCAACATCATCATATCAAGGTTCTGGTTCAACTGATAGCATACTAAAAAGTAGTAGAACTGAACTGAGGATGTAACCAACAATCCTATAAGTTACTACGGATTAGTAACACGTGAACCTGATAGAGAGGAGAGAGCCTAATCCTATACCCACGTAGAATGAGAAGAGGATGACTCAGATCGAGGGCATAAGGTAAAGGAGCAAAAGAGCCTTACGCTCCTCCCACAATCAATTCCCTACATATAACTAAAGCATTTCTAGACTCAACATCGACCAGTTTGGCTTAGCGAACCTACAGAAGCCCTACTCGATGCCAACGCTTGTCGACCCCGATTCCAAGTCACATCGACCTAGCCGGTAACACCTCATATCACTTTGCGCCTCACGCACGGTATTCCCACGGTGTCGCTTTACCATGGCCCGGGACCGCTTATGCCTTTTGGCTCACGATATGATAGTGTCGCTAGCATCCACATGGCAAAGAACCCGGCCGACATGGCTAGTCGTGAACCCAAAGCGCGCTTAACCTATGGGGACAGTATACATGAATCACATCGAGCATGTCGGTCATCAACGATGAATTCGGCTGTAGCACTGGCTAACAGACTCGTATCCCGGCTGTAGTAGGCTAGGCAGACTCAATATCACCGAGTGACATTTCAAGGGACAAACATAGGAACGGCGAAACACATGCCGCCACCAAGTGTCCAAGCAGAGTGTCAAGCAGACTCGTGAACCGGTCAGAAGCGGACTACTATCGCCGTAAGCACAAGACTACATTTCCCCATATGAGAGGCTGCCAAGGATAAACAACTAGTTTGCCGGATCCCACTCATACCAAGCATTTCAATCATACACGCAATATGCCCGATATGAGTAAATACAACAAGGCATCACAACAAAACTCTACAACTCAAGTATTTTATTTAAAAGGCCCGAGGAGCCATACATAACATATCCATACAGTAGGGGTCACATGACCCAACACTCAAGTCATACAAACATACAAGCACATGCGAAGCAAACTAGTCTCGAGTACGCACTCTAGAAAGAAAGAAAGCTTGTCAAGCCCTTCTATCTACAAAGGGCCCTTCTAAAGCCTTGGATCACCACCGGGTGGCTAGTTCACCTGCCGATGTCAAGGTCTACATAAAACCCATCGGAGGGGCAGTGTTGTCGCCTCAAAAACATTAATTACAAACATGAGTACGGAGGTACTCAAAGAAGTCTTACCACGTAATCCTATTATACATGCACATTCTCAAGAAGATGGTGGAGTTATTTGTAGCAAGCCAGCTTTGACTCTTGGCTAAGCTATCCTACGTGACACCACTTGAAAAGCATTTGTCGCACACGAGTCCACTAATCACCATCTCAATACTCCACCGTCGATCCTCTCTCGTCAACCCACGAGAGGGCCATCCGCGGTACTCACACTTATCTTGAGGCTTTTAGTAGTATCCATTTACTTGTCTATGAACTGTATAGGTAACCCAGAAGTCCTTCTCCGTGGACACGGCTATTCAATAGATCATATTAACCCCGCAGGGTGTACTTCTTCACACACGCTCACCACTTACCGCCACCATACACGACATGTACTGCAACCTTCAAGCGGAAGCCCAACGGGTGTCGGCCACAGCCTTCCTAAACACTCAAGTCCCTAGTCCAGTTTATCGCCTATTCGGTTCCATCCGAGGAGTCCGCCGAGGTTTCCCATACAGCCCCGAACGATGTGTGGTTCCCGAGATACCAAACGGCACTCTGACATCAATCAACACGTGCCTACCGCAACACAACCCACCCCTAAGGTCAGCGCTATGCGGCCCCCAAAGATGCTACAAACACCGTAAACTACTTGCAACTCCCGAACCGAGAACAAGGGTGGTTAAGAAGTTTAGAGGGTCCATTGGTTTCGGCCCAATGCGTGGTAGTAACTGCTTCATGGATCACAAACACATAACTCAGTTCTTTGGGACGGCTTCAATGAAACAACCCACCATGTACTCCTACATGGCCTCTCATCGATACCTTTACCAAAATGTGTTCAACACTTTCACTCTCGAACCCGACACAACCTTTCACTCCAGCTTCATCATCCCGATGAGCCGACTCGACACAACTCTAAGCATAGCAAGCATAGCATGGTAGGAATCACAAACATGGCTCAATCAACTCCTACACATACTAGTGGGTTTCATCTAGTTATCGTGGCAATGACAGTCATGCAAAGGAAGTGGGTTCAACTACCGAGCACACAACAGTTTGAATCGCGTTGTCTTAATGCAGAAACAAGAGCGTAAGCGAGAACATGGGTTTGTATCGAATGATCAATGGGTTGCTTGCTCGATGGAGTGGTGGTAGGATATCGCCTTCGCACGGATATTCGGATTATCCTCGAGGCGTAACCTATCACGAAAGACATACCGAAAATAAACACACATGGCAATATGCAACAATATGATGCATGCTATGACATGGCAATATGGATGTGTGTTGGCCTAATGCAAGCTGAAACAGAAAGGGATGAACTCATTTGAATCAAAGATTCAAATGCTAGCTCATTTAAAATAACCCTAAAGGTGTAATATTTTATTCTGCTTAAACAACAAGGTTAACTTGTTTTATCATGCATGAAACCTGTACCAATGGATAGAATGGATTTTTCTGATCATTTTTCATATATAGATCTTTGCATTTGGAGTTACAGATTAAAAGTTATGAATTTTTGAAGTTTGAACTATATTCTGGAATTTCCTATATTAGAATAAATCCAGTAATTAATTTATTGCGTCAGCCATGCGTCAGAATGACGACAGGGTCAATGGAGACGTCCAGGTCAAACCTGACTTTGGGTCCAGGGTGTCAGGGTAATTAGTTTAACTAAGAATTAATTAAAACTAATCCTATTTAGTTAACAGGGCTGGGCCCCACCTGTCATTGACTCAAGGGAGTCAACCAGGGCCCACCTGTGGTCAAAGTCAACGCCGCTGCACTGGCGCTTAGCCACGCAGCCCGACGCCGGTGGAAGTGGATTTGGCTATTCCGCCACCAAATGGGTCGGGAGGGCATCTAGGTGTAGCTGGGTCGAGCCGCAGCTCTTGGTGGAGTCGGGCTGGGGTCGGGCGGAATCGGCGCCATGACGACCTAGGCGGGCCGCCGGAGTTCGGCCAAGGCGAACTCGGGGCTAGGGGTGCGCGTGAGGTGCGGGAGTGTTTGGTTAGATGCTACGGAGTGTGGTGAGGCGATGGACACCAAGAGGTGGTCGAGGGTGGCCGGAGCACGTCACGACGAGCCCGCGGGCGGCGGGTGCGGTTGATCTCCGCTCGTTGCTACATGGCTCGAGAGTGAGAGAGTAAGGAGGGAAGGTAGCTAGGCTCACAGTGCAACCCGGAGGAGCACTCGTGCGGCCGGGACGGCCGGAGCGACGACGGCGCTGAAGGGGATCTCCGCGACGCCGGACTCGGGCGAAGTTTGCAAAGGGCCTCGGCTACTTGAGCATGCGGGCCTGCTAGATCGGGTAGAGGAGGGTGGCGGAGCTCCTAGACACGCACGAGGAGGAGCACGGACGGCGGGAGCTGCTCACGACGACGGGCGTGGCTGGTGGCGCCGGCCATGGTTGGGGAGCGAGAGAGAGGAGCCGGGAGGAGAGGAGATGTCCGAGGGGTTCGGGAGAAAGGGGAGCGAACTGCCGGTCGCCGAGGAGGGAAGCGAGAGGCGGCGGCCAGCGCGTGGGCGCAGCATGCGGTGTCACTGGCCGAAAGCACTCGCCGCGCTCGTCAAGCCGAGCTAAGCAAAATTACCATGCTGGGTTGCTGGGCTGGGCCGGCAGGTGGGCCGGTTAGTAGGCGCTAGGTAGGGTTTTCTAATTGTTTTACTTTTTCTATTTTTCTGCAACTTTGTGGAGTTTTTAAAAATACTAAAACAGTTTCAAAAATCACCAAACTGCTCCTGGTCCATTGTTGGAATATTTCCAACATGAAACATTTCTGTTTGGGAATATTTGGGCATTTGCAATATTTTATATAATTTTAAATGCTCAAATTCAAATACTTATGATTTAATTCAAAGACCTTAGGATGACCTAGAAAATTGTGCACCACTTTTGGCAGAGGCTCTGAACCAAGGCAAAGGTGATGAGCATTTTTGAAGGGCATTTTAGGTTCATTGAAAATAATTTTAGTAAACCCTAGTTGATTCAAAAGGGTTCTGGGGTTTCGCCTTTCCCATTTCAAATTCAAGTGAAATTTAAACATGATGCACACACTAATGCAAGGACTAGCTAGATGTGACACGTTAATGTAAGTCAGTCCTTCTAAAGCCTTTATCCTCAACTACTGCTTAATTTGCTCATACTCCCTATCGCTTATCGCTGTTTAGTTTGTCAAGTTTTCTACCAAAATGCATGTTTGTAAGAACTATAAGTTCTAAGTTTTACTTGTAAAACCAAATTCCTTATTCATACCATGCAAATTACTTAATACTCCGTGATATGTATGCTTGTTTTTGTGGATCTATAATCCAAAGTGTGGAGAAGCATCCCACGCTTGCACCTTGTCATCTCCTCGCTTTATCTTACCGATGTGGTCGATGATATGAACAACATGCCATGCACATTATCCAAAATAGATACAATGATTTTCTTTTGCCCTTCATCTATGCTTGTTATGTTGACATGGTAATCCAGTAGTGTGGTGAAGCTCCCCGCATTATGAACAATGCCAAATTATGCTATTGATATTTTGAACTTACTCTTTATTTTCTAATTTGAAATTGGATAGAATTGACAGAACAGTTATCATCTTTGTTTATACACGTGCAAACCTATCATCTCTCTGCTTTGTTTCAAGGTGATATGCCTGATGGCATGCACAAGTCTGCTGAAGGTTGTGAGACAACCCAACATATATTGCAGCAAAGAAGGCAAAACATCTTGAAGATAGCGAGACAACCCCAAAGTCTTGTCTTGATGCAGTGTTCAAGTTACTTGAGACTAATAGTCAGACAAGCTCACAGAATTTGTTGGCTGAATTAATTCGACTTCTTCATCCCCAAGTTCTAGCAGTAAAGGCATTCTCGCAACTCAACTTCGACTTGAAGTCCCATTCTAAGAAAGATTATGGAGAACACCAATGAGAACCTCATCGCTAAACAGCTACACTCGAAGCTATGACCGACATGCTAGGCCGGTCTCACAGCCTTGCTCAAGAGCTTTCATGAAGCAGTTCCCACGCAAGGCTAACCTTTCTTGAAATGTCTTGAAGTGGTCTCGTTCAAGATTATTTTGTTACGCTGCAATGGTGCCCAGCTTTGTGTAATCTGCTTCTTCAAGCTTTTATGATCACCGTGGCTAACTCGATGCCCAAAGGGATGTAATATACCTTAAATCTTTATTGTATAGTGTAGGTTTGTTCTAGTTACTATGCCATAATTTATTTATTGTATAGAGTAGGTTTGTTCTTAATTCCTACTAGTTATCGCCATCATTCGCTATCTGAAAAAAATCAGATGTAGTCGATCGAACCAAACATTCGACTTAACGGGCCAGCTTTTTAGCGGGCCACAATTGGGCCGGCTCATGCCTTTCTTGGGCCCGAATGATTGGGGCCTTTCATTATTGCGCCAGCCCAAACTTACACCGGCATATATTTTAGTTGGGCCTTTTGTCGATCGAAAGCACTTAGCTTGGCCTGTAGCGCTGGGCCATTAACAGGCTGAATATTGTACTGGCCTGTTACGGCCGAGATGAAACCACGGGCCTTTAGCAGGCCAAAATTCATGTTGGGTGAGGGTGTCCTGGATTAGGGGGTGTCCGGATAGCCGGACTACCATCATCCGCCGAACTATCATTGGTCGGACTATCATTGTCTAATCGGACTCCAAGACTATGAAGATACAAGATTGAAGACTTCGCCGTGTCCGGATGGGACTTTCCTTGGCGTGAAGGCAAGCTTGGCGACACGGATATGTAGATCTCCTACCATTGTAACCGACTCTATGTAACCCTAGCCCTCTCCGTGTCTATATAAACCGGATGGCTCTAGTCCGTAGGACTATCGTAACAACAACCCTTACAATCATACCATAGGCTAGCTTCTAGGTTTAGCCTCCTTGATCTCGTGGTAGATCCACTCTGTAAACATCCTCAATATCAATATCAATCAAGCAGGACGAGGGTTTTACCTCCATCAAGAGGGCCCAACCGGGTAAAACATCGTGTCCCTTGTCTCCCGTTACCATCCGCTTAGACGCACAGCCCGGGACCCCTACCCGAGATCCGCCGGTTTTGACACCGACATTGGTGCTTTCATTGAGAGTTCCTCTGTCGCCACCGATAGGCTTGATGGCCTCTTCAATCAATAACGACGCAGTCCCGGGTGAGACTTTTCTCCCCGACAGATCTTCGATTCGTGGCTTTCAACCGCGGGCCAACTCACTTGGCCATCCGAGCAGATCAAAAGCTACGCCTCGGACGCCGTGTCAGGTTTGAAGCCTAAACTTCACGGCCGATATCCGCGGGACTTCATCTTCGATGGATCCGAGCCACACCGAAGCGTGCTGCCACTGTCACGATGGGCATGACCTAACTCGCCACCGACAGCACCTTGAGGTCAACATGAATCCGCCCACCCATAGTCCGGAGCCGATCGCCGGACGAGGACGGATGGCTGGACACCGCCGAGCTGCAACTTTATGGCGATGGAGCCAACACTTACCTTGTCCCGCGATAAAGCTTATGACTCGAGGTGCCGGACTCTTCGCCGACTCAACCTCCGCGCTTCGCCACGAATCCGACACGCCGATCATGGAATTCACCGCTGCGACATCTTTTCAAAGACTCGCCTTCGACGATATCATAAATCCATCAAGCATCTTCGCTATTCGGAGAGCCCCGGCCAACCACGCCAGACGGTTGGGACGCGGACGACGAAGAAATTCAGAGCCCACCCACCACCCACTTCAGAGCCACCGCCGATTTATTTAACCGACGATTGACCACGACCAAGACATCGACGGTATGGACGACGATGCCGGAGATTACCAAGAACCAAAGCCTACAGGACACCGAAGACCACTCACATACGATATATACATGGTGGACACCCAAAAGATGGGGACGATAAAGAAGCAGCTGAGGCCGATTCCTTAAAGAAACAGCCCAAGCGCCGACGCCAGCCGGGCGCCGCTTAAATCCCGCCACAAGAAGAATGGAGATTCCGCACAGAGATAATAACACCCCGTAGTGTCGAAGACAACTCCTCCAAAGACGACACAAAAGAAGAGGAGGCGTATAAGCCCTCACGAGAGGTCGGCAGTATCAAGAGGTCGAGGATGACAATTACTTACCTCCTCCGAGACGAGGCAAGCCTCGACAACGATAAATTGTCAGGCTCTGAGAAACCCGTCGAACAAGAGCTGCTTCAGACGCAGGCTAATGGCCACGGCAAACAGCCTAAAGAAAAGCAGCAACAGCTTCAAGCTGATCAAGACCCATCGCCGGCTGATGGACCAAGGTCCTCGCGTCAAGAGTATGAACTCGAATGCCCTCCAAAAGTTACCTAAAACACAAGTTGCTCCCCGATTAGAGGAGGAGGCGATAAACATGCATCACCAGCGACAATACGGGCAGATCGCCACCTCGTGGTCAGCGACAGAGAGCGCAGCAAGCCCTCCACCAAAACCGCATTCTCGCATCGCCAAAAGCATGAAGCCACGGGGAACGCTACTGACTTATGGGATATATTGAGGACAAGGCAAGACAATCCAAATCTATCTATGGATCACGCTGGCGCCTAAGACCCATTTATTTAATACCGTCACAACCGAATATAACTACTCCGCCGGGTTAACACAGCAGCATAACGCCTCTCGAGCTACGCCGCGATATTGCTCAATACAGAGGCGCCAAGACACCCACTATGCTTCACCGACGAAGTAATGGATCATCAAATCCTAAAGGGTTTAAACCTGCTAATATTGAATCCTACGATGGCACAACAGCACTCGCGGGTTTGGATTGAGGATTATCTTCTCCATATACACATGGCCCGCGCGACGATCTTCACGCCATCAAATATCTCCCACTGCTTAAAGGACCAGCTCGGCATTGGCTTAACAGCCTGCCCGCAGAGTCAATTGATGTCGGAAGACCTGGATGCCGCATTCCTCGACAACTTCCATGGCACGATAAAGCACTCACCGAACGCAGATGACCTAAGCCACATAATCCAGAGCTGCATTTAATCGCCAGCAATTCGACACGGTTCTTAACAAAGAAAAATCAAATCGCCGATCGTCCGGATGTAGAGGCCCTCGCTGCCTTCAAACATAACATCCGCGACGAGTGGCTGGCCCGCACCTAGGACAGGAGAAGCCGAAATCCAGTGGCAGCCCTCACATCACTCATGACCCGCTTCGCGGGAGAGGATAGCTGGCTAGCTCGCAGAATAACCTCAAAGAAAAACGCCGGCAGTCCGGATATCAAGGACCGCAATGGCAGGTTGCGCTTAAACAAAAACAAATGCCGCATTAACGGCGACATAACAATGAGGATACGGCAGTCAACGCCGGATTCCGAGGCTCCAAGCCCGGCCAATGGAAGAAGCCATTCAAAAGAACCACTCCGCCCGTCCAATTTGGACCGAATACTCACCACCCTCACAAATACACGGAACCCCGAAAAGCCAGCTAACCACACCAACAGAGATTGTTGGGTATTCAAGTAGGCATGCAAATTAATCACCAAAAAAAGGACAAGGGGCTACACAGCGATGTCGAGGAAGAGACCCGCCACGAACAACAGAGGACAAAAGGGATTCCCTCAAGTTCGGATGGTAAATATGATATACGCAACGATATTCCCAAGAGGGAGCGGAAGCGCACTAAGGGACGATACGCGATGGAGCCACGCCTCAAAATTCAACCCATGGTCCTCTTGCCCGATCACTTTCCATCAAGAGACCATCCGACCAAGATCCGCCATGGCGGATTCGCCGCATTGGTTTTAGACCCAATCATCGGCGGATTTCACCTCATGAGAGTCCCGATGGACGGCGGCAGAGCCTCGAACTCGCTTTATCAGATACAAAGGCGCAAGATGGGCATAGACCTTCAAGGATTAAACCTACAAAGACAACCTTCAAAGGCGCCATACCAGGTGTCGAGGCCAATTGTACAGTGCTCGCCACACTCAAGTGGTCTTCGATCCCGGATAATTTCCAAGCGAGGAGTTAATCTTCGATATAGTCCCGCTCCGCAGCGGCTATCACGCTCGCCGGACGAACCGCTTTGTAAAATTCAACGCGGTGCCGTGATTATGCATACCTTAAGCTCAAGATGCCAGCCCTCGTGGAGTCATCACGGTCAATGGAAACACAGAACGCCTCCTCCGAACGGAGGAACATACAGCCGCTCTTGTGGCAGGAGTACAGAGCAGCCTTTTACAGCATTTCGAGTCCGCCGTTAAACGACCGACACGCACCAAACGCGCCTCGAGCAACATCAACTAAGACCACCGGCACGCCCGAGCATCGCCAGAGTAATGCGGCCTCAACCCCAGCCCTCGCAAAATTGTAAGAGAAGCTCACGACATAATTACGCCTTTGAGATACCATGGGCATATGGGGAAAGGCACAACCATAATAGACTAAGAGGCGGTTCGACCACACCAGGGCTCCCAAGTGTGTCGCTTTTTTTTTTTATTTTTCTTTTTATACAGAACTATGTCCGCGGCGCACTCCTCCGAACTCATGATGCAACAGCCAGGAAGGACAAAGGCTGCATTTAACACTCGTGGTCTCCATCACGAGCATTAAATTTGTTAAATACAAACATTCCGCTGCCTACCCTCGAGGGAGACGCCTTTAATTCGGCCCAATCCTTTGCTTTCCGTGACTATTTGTATCATTCCGCACTCATAGCATATCTTCTCAATAAAATGCAGCACTTTTGCCCATAATTGCATTACCTTATATATATATATATATATGTTCATTCACGACATGTTGCACCTGACATTTTGGTACGCCAAATACACCAGGGCTTATGTTCTCCGATTATGGTGTGATAAAGTCCAACACTTTCACAAGTGCGGCACCCCAACTTATAGCATTATATGAATCGCTCCAATCATGTCTTGGGTCAATAGTTGGTTTGCCTGCCCCATGTTTGGCACCTTACGCCCGCTCTATCGGGTAAGGTAGCACTGGAGAACCATCGCGATTGCGCCTGCTGAGCCGGGTTAACGCCTCTGGAGAAAGCCAAACTGATCGCATGATAAGGCGAGACTGGTCGCTGTTCGAGAGGTCCTTTCGGTCCTTAAAGACCCACGCCGCTCGAGCGAAGTTCCGGATAATGTCCGACAAAGGCGGATAGCGCCTCAATTCGTCCTCCGAATACTAGGGGCTTCACGAAATTTAAAATTATAGAATTCTATGGCTAAGGAGAGTGTTCAAGCACTATAAGTCCGCTTGCCTTGTTCGCTGTGTTGAGCGCCCCCAGATGGACCCAAAATGGGAACAAGAGTGCTCAAGTTTATCCCGAACACCCCAAAGACTGTGGCATGGGGGCTGAAGCCGACGACTTTGCCATCTCTCGATTTAATAAACGGCCGCATGTATAGGTAATATTTTAAATTAATGCGCTGTTTAGCGATATGAACAAAGTTTTCAAGCGCACAGTGATAACACATTGCGAATTTACTCAATAACTACATCCCCGGGCACTCATCCGCAATCTTGTGGGCGCCTTCAGACAGTCTTATAGTACATCTCGGCGACGATATTCCTTGCCCGCTGGTGGAGCGCTGATTAGCTTCTCCGCATCTAGCTTGCCCTAATGTACCTTTTGCGCTGGCAAGGGCCCGACGAGCACCTTCAATACAAAGCGGAGCGCTTTGATAACCTCCACCTGTGGGCACGATCCACCAGCCGCCCGACGAGGCCAAGTAGCCCTGTGCATGGCCTCTCCAGCCACAACCGACTATGAGGCCCTTCATGGCCTGCTCGGCCACCTTAGAAGCTCGACCACTGCTTCACCTGGTCGCTAGGGGCACTCGGATGGCCGGCCTCAAAGATATCGAGACCGAAGACCTTCTCCGCTGAGCTCCTCCTCGCTCCCAGAGAATGCGACGATCGACACGCCATGAGGCAGATCTGCAAATGCCCCTAGAGAGCTCCGAATTCGTTAAGTAACACGAATTTACATTCACATGCTTGCTTTGTATGAAAAATGCCTTACCCGCCGCTATCTTCCTCATCAACTCAATCTCCAAGGGACTTATGGGCCTCGGCCTTGGCAGTTTTATATCTTTCGAGAGCCGAGGCAAGCTCGGACTCGAAGTCTTTGAGTCACGCCCAAACTCTCATGCTTTTCCATGAGAGCCTGGAGCTCTTGCTGAACCACCGCCACCCACGCCTCCTGCTTTTCTTTCGCCCATTCCGCGGCCGTGCATTATGTCACTTCACGACACGCCTCCTTCGTGGTCGCCACTCGCTCGTGGGCCCCGCAGCACTCCATGTTATCCTTGTTATTTTTGTTGCAACCTAAATCCTTTTCTCAGAAGGTACAAGTTCAAAGTGGTGTTACTCACCTTCTTTGTCCCGAGCTGCTTCGGCGCGACGAGCTCTTGCTCGGACCGCCGAGCCTCGCTCACAAGCACCGACCTCCGCAGCCGGGCGGCAGAGGTCAAGAGCGAGCCCCGCAACCCATATTGACATAATTTTTAGCAACCTCGATATCTTTTTTTTTCAGATCCTCATCCGCTTTTATTTCCAACACCGAACCGAGCATCGGGCTACCGCCTATGCGGTATTACATTGCATATTTTTAACTTCTACCTCAAAGCTCGACACGAGGCTATCAGAGGTGCTTACCAGCCCGCCTTGGCGAAGCTGCACTCTTTCGATCACCGCACTCATAATAGTGCGGTGTTCTTCCTCGATGGAAGCACTCAGCAGCCCAACAAATTGCTCGGCGCCCGTTGGACGGAAGCCGCCGGGCCACGGTCTTGCCCTTCGCTTGAAGTAGCCGGCCGACCTGAACCATTATGGGTCCCGGTGGAGTCCGCGCAGTCCGGAGGACGCCTGTGGCGCCCGAGCCTCCCCGATGGGTCCTTTCTGGGATCCCACCTCGCATCCTCGGCCACGACGGGTGGAGGTGGTCGATGGAGTCTACATCCGACGGATTCCAACGACCCGCCGATGAAGCGGGAGATCATCACCGCCGACTACGTGCAGCATGCGGCATCGTAATGACACTATGTGACGCAAAAAGAAATTATAAATCATTCAGAATCTGGATACTTACGATCTCGCCGGAGGCCTGGCCCTTGAAGGTTATTCTTCCTCGCCAACGCTGATGTTGGCGGAGCTGTCCGGGAATAGTCCTTCCTTGACCCTTCTTCGCCTCCCCTGGGGGAAGCCTTCCTTCCTCTCTCCTCCTCCGAGAGAGTCCTCTTCTCCTCCTCATTTTCGGGAGGAGTCCGCCTGAGTCGCCGGACACCGAAAACGGGCACTCTTTCGAGCACCCGGGCCTCCTTCTGGTTTTCTTTCTCCGCACCACGCATGGTGCCGAACCAAGCAGCCCTCGCTAGACGAAGGCCCACTGGATTTTCTCGCATAGGAGCCGGCAGTAATCTGCTCCGCCTTCCTCATCCAGTCCTGCCAAAGGAGAAGGGAAATTAAAACCCGTGATAGAGTCAAACTATGAAAACAAGTGTCCTGTGAAGGGTAGAATCACTTACCTTGGCCGGCCTGGTGCCATGAAGCGAAATCCGCATCTTCGGTCATGGATGCGGGGCTTAAGCGCCTTTGAACAGCACCTCCAGCGCTTTCAGACGTCAGGTCAAGAGCCCGATCAGCGCCGGTGCTGTTCCGGATCGAACTCCCACAGATTGAATGCCCGCCTTGGCATGGGAGAATCCGCGACGAGCATGACTTGGACCACGCAACCAGCCTCGAGCTTCTTCACCAGCTCTGATACAGGCTTGAGTCCCGCCACCTCCTTCGAACTACTCCCACAATAAGCCCTTCTTCTTCTGTGAGGTGAGCTGCGGGGTCTAAACTCGGGGCTGCCGCCCATGTAGGGTCACGCTGCTCGGTGATATAGAACCACCCCGATTGCCACCCTTGACGGATTCCACGAAGGCCCCTTCAACTAAAGGACATTGGGCATCTTGCCCAACATGGCGCCCAAGACTCGCTTGAGTGCCCTTCACTACCTTCGGCTTGACATTGAAGGTCTTGAGCCATGTCAAGTGGGGCTGGATGCAGAGGAAGGCTCGCACACCACGATAAACGCCGAGATGTTGAGGATGAAGTTCGGCGCCAGATCATGGAAATCCAGGCCGAGTAGAACATGAGCCCCGGACAAAGGGGTGAAGTGGAAAGCCCAGTCCGGAGGAAGTGGGGAAGAAAGACAACCTCTCATGGGGCCTCGGGTGAGGGATGAGCTGCCTCGTCGGGCAGCCGTGCGCTGGCATGTCGCCGAGAGGTATCCGCGCCATGTGAGTTTGGCGATGTGCTCCTCCTTAACGGTGGAGGCCAACCATTTACCTCCCGCCCGACATGGTCTCGAGAAGGTTGAGACGACATGCGCGAACTTGGGCGCCTGGAGCTCAATGCGCATGGAGATGGATAAGCAAAGGAGGAAGAAGGCATAGGTGAGAAGGTGAACTTATCCTTATATGGGCGGGCGGTCTTACGCGCCCCCACCGCCCGGTAAAACTCGCTATCTCCTGCTGCCACCATCAATGGCGTTGGGTTACCCACGCCTTGATTGATGAGAACTCGGATTAAGGGAAACACGATCTCTTCTTCGACAAGACGCGTTAAGGAAACCGCCGCTAAATGCTACCGAGGTGGTAAAGTAAAAACAATTCGAGTAATGGCTTGGTAGTGGTGTGACGCCATGCCACGTAAAACGCCAAAGAGATTGAACTTGTATATATTATTCTCTACGGTGGAATGTGGAATTTATTTTGCGAGCCGACACTATCCTCGGTGTTCACAATCTTCTATCATTCGAGGAGGAACCCGCTTGCAATGCCAAGCAATATACGCCACGGACTTATCGCCATTGAAGCCCGGTTCAGGGGCTACCGAGGAGTCCCGATTAGGGGTGTCCGGATAGCCGACTACCATCATCACCGAACTATCATTGGCCGGACTATCATCGCCGAATCGGACTCCAAGACTATGAAGATACAAGATTGAAGACTTCGCCTGTCCGGATGGTACTTTCCTTGGCGTGGAAGGCAAGCTTACGATACGGATATGTAGATCTCCTACCATTGTAACCGACTTTATGTAACCCTAGCCCTCTCCTGTCTATATAAACCGATGGCTCTAGTCCTAGAGGATCATCGTAACAACAACCCTTACAATCATACCATAGGCTAGCTTCTAGGTTTAGCCTCCTTGATCTCGTGGTAGATCCACTCTTGTAAACATCCTCAATATCAATATCAATCAAGCAGGACGTAGGGTTTTACCTCCATCAAGAGGGCCCCAACTCCGGTAAAACATCGTGTCCCTTGTCTCCGTTACCATCCGCTTAGACGACAGCTCGGGACCCCTACCCGAGATCCGCCGGTTTTAACAATCGACATTGGGCCTCAATTTTCACTAGTCGTCGACGGGCCTTCAAGAGGGTCAAATGTAGACCGGGTCGCTTTTGGGCCCAAGGGCTAGCTCACGGTCGTTACTGTGATCGAAACATATCTCGGTCCTTAGTTGGCCCACTGATATCATGGGCCTTTAAGAGGCCGAAAGCTTAGTACAGGCATCAACGGGCCGAATTACGCGACATGCCTTTAACAGGCCCAAAGTCACATTGGGCTTAACTATTGCCACCTTTAGCACGGGCCGTTAGTGGGCCCGATATCCCGCCGGACCATATATGGCCCATGGGCAGCACGGGCCATTCCTAGGCCGAAAGTCACACCGGGCTGAAATGGGCCCATGTTCACATCAGCCTCTAACAGCCGAAGTCACCGGGCTGTAGTTGGGCCCAAATATTCGTGAACAATTAACGGGTCAGATCCGCTTGGTCGCAATGGGCCCAAATATTGGGCGTAACCATTAACGGTCCAGATCTCGCTTCGTCAGAATAGGCCCAAATATTGGGCTAACAATTAACGGGCCAGATCCGCTTCGGCCGTAAATGGGCCTTTATTAAGCAGGTGCCGTTATTACGCGGCCCACTAGTACCGATTAGGTTCTACGAGCCTTTGACTGGCCGGCCTTTTTAACCTATATGGGGCTCATGGCCCAAATGCACGTGTCGACGATTACAGGCATGTCTCTCTCCAATGGACGGGCGATCCGCCCATCGACGAAGCCGACAGTGTTCCTTCGCCAATCAATTTTACACGCGGAAATTTCCCCATTGGTCGTATTGTTAACGGGTTATTGATCCAAAATCCGACCCGATAGCTTAACGGCGCTCCATTACGGGTGGATGCCACGGTTGGTCACCTTGACGAAAAGCACTTATGACGCCATGATGATCGCCATGGAAGTGGACACTTCCATGATGATAATTTTGTAATGTCATGGAACACTTCTACGATGTTACAGTGTATGACTATCTTGATTCTGGCTATAAATTTGTCGCGGATGTACATGCATGACCAAAAACGCGACTCCATCGCGGACAAACACGATCATCACGGAAGTGTTTTTTGTAGTGATGAGGTTTCCGCCAACGGGCGACGCCGGGTTGTAGATCCCAGATCAAGTAGCAAGGGAGAAGCGACGAGCCCCCGGATCCGAGGATCTCAGAGAATCTCCGGTGGACCGTGATCAGCGATCTCTCGGACGACATCCTTGGGGAGATCATCTCGCTTCTCCCCACCAAGGATTGCTGCCGCACACAAGTCCTCTCAACTCGGTGGCGCACTCTATGGCGCACCGCACCCCTAGATCTCGACTGTTGTTAGATATATGTCCTTCCTGAATTTGATCTCCTCATAGCCATCGTCTCCTCTCACCAGCAGGGCCCCGTTCAACGCCTCTGCATCCCGACACGCTACCTGCTATCCATACCCTGCATGGTGGACGCTTGGCTGACATCCCATGAATTCGAAAAACTCCAGCAGTTTAAGTTCTACCATTTCCATGGAAGTTTCATACCACGAACCGAACACCAAGAATTTGTGCCCACACCACCGTTGTACATATCGTGGTTTTCCTCCTCTCTCTCCACACCGCCTCCTTTTCGCTCAAGGCCATCTACTGTATTTATCTCGTACAAATGCTTCTGCCCCATTGCTAAAAAAACTTTCGCTTGTGGTGGTTTAACTGTCGGAGGCCTTACTACACAGCATCTTCCACTCCACTTGCCCTACCCTGGAGCGCTTGCTGATTGTTTTGGGAATAGAAATCCCTATCAGTTGTCTCCAAATAAAGTCGCCTCACCTTA
Source organism: Aegilops longissima (assembly GCA_021605205.1). Lineage (NCBI taxonomy): Eukaryota > Viridiplantae > Streptophyta > Magnoliopsida > Poales > Poaceae > Aegilops > Aegilops longissima. The sequence goes on along the minus strand of CM038679.1, from coordinate 474,068,652 downwards.
AATGCATCGGAATTTGTTTTGAGGGACATCAGCTCATCATCGAAGATGCCCCTTCACTTCAAAGGTTGGTCCTTCATTATTGTTATAAACCTTCGCAAATAAATGTCGTCTCTGCGCCCAAATTGGAGACCTTGGGTGTAATTCATGATCCGTTTAATGATCCCAACAAGTTGGTGTTTGGCTCCTCACTTTTTCAGGTACCGTATATTACCATCTACACATTTGTAATCATAAGCTGCATTTTTCATTTGTGCGCATAAGTTTTATATCATCTTGGAGTACACTTTACATACTAATATTATGTTATATGCTCAATGAAGAGTTCGTCCATGGATAGCCTATTAATGCTGCTGGATTCTGTCAAGATCTTATATATCAGAATGTTTAGTTTGATCTGAACATAATTATTGACTTGTTGCGATGCTTTCAATCTCTGGAGAATTTATAAATAGAGGTGATGATTTCAAGCACATTGAAAGCCCATATATACTGTACTAGAATTAACCGTTCAACTGTCGTTGTTTCGACATACTCTTTTTCAGACCTTAACTATTTTCAATCTTCATGTCTACTTAGGTAGTGCTAACACATGGAGAAAAACATATAACCAATCGTTGGCGTAATAAGCACCAGGATTTTCTCAGTTCTCATGACATTCGTTTGAGGACAATAACGATGGAAGGATATGCATCCAATCAGGAAAACAGAAACTTAGTCAACACAGAGCAGTGACTATTGGATGTCCATCCAACGGCACGACCATTGTGCTTCTTCAATCTCCGATCTTCCTGCTCTAGCCGCCCAAACCAGCGCCAGCGGGACTGCCTACTCCCTCTTCCTGTCGCCGGCTGTGCTGTCGCCAGGCCATCCCTCTACCCACCCGCACATCCTATTATTTTACGGCAACATCAGCCTCACCCCGCAGCCGACCAGTCACCCTCGTACTCCCCTCAGCGTGGGCATCCTCTATTGTGGCTTCACCAGCTCTAGATCGTTCCCTTCCTGGACCTCGCCCTCGTCCACCGCATTTGTGCTCTCGACGCGGCGTGGTTAACATGGTCAACAAACAAGAGCCATCGGAAGAGGGATGTAAGTGGAGAGGCTGACAGTAAGGACCCACACAAGCAAGTGCCTCCTTATAACGCGAAAACAGTGGGGCTTCTCTGGGTCGTTCCATTCTAGGGCCTCACTGTCGTCCACCACCCTGGTGCTCTCGGTGGCATGGTGAACGAATGACATCCATCGGAAGAGGACTATACGTGGAGAGGCTGACAGCTGGGTCCATGGCCGCATGCAAGGAAGTGCCTCCTTATTACGCGCAAAATATTGATTCCTCCACCTGACAGCTGGGACCCACCTGAAGAGCCTCTGTATTTCGTAAAAAAACATTCCTCCCCCTGACAGCTGGGACCCTCCACCTATATCTTCGCACACAAGGAAGTGCCTCCTTATTACGCACACAAAAATGATACTCCCCCTACTAGCTGAGACCCACCATAGTGGGAGGCTAACTTGTGGACCTACTAAGTTGACGTGCAGCGGATGGCTCAGCTAACTTAGTCAATATGACCGATTCTAGCTCTAGTGACCGTATGATGTCCATCCAACGGTCGAGAAAAGCTTCTTCAACCTCTGGTCTTCTTGCTCCAGCCCGCCTAAACCAGTCTGCTTTGGTCGTGTCACCGCCCTCGCCTCCCATGGCTACTGCACACGACAGTGCCTCACCACCCCACCCTACTTCCAACCTTCCTCGCCAGGCCATCCTCCGCTTTCACACACAATCACGCTGTTATTTTGCAGCCGATGGCAGCCTCACACCGCAGTCGAACGAAGTCAACCCACGCATCCTATCCCGTGGGGATCCACCCAACGCCTTCCCTGGCCTCGTGATCGCCCCTTCCTAGGGCTCTCGCCGTCGTCCACCGCCTTGGTGCTCGGCCCGCCGTGGTCAATGTGGTCGCAACCACTTCCATCGAAGAGGATCAGACGCGGAGAGGCCGATACCGGGTCCACGGCCGCAAGCAAGGAATTGCCTCCCTTATTACGCAAAATAATGATTCCTCCACCGACAAATAGGGACCCACCAGACGCCACCGATTTCAAAAAAAGTTTCTAATCGCTGGGACCCACCGCCCTACATCCTCGGATGCAAGAAGTGCGCCCATATTACGGGCAAAAATATGATTCTCCTTGACACCGGGACCCACTAGCCATATCTTCGCATATGGGAAGTGCCTCATTACCTCCTCGACAGCTTGGGACCCACCCGGCCGAACTGCACGTAGGGTTGTTCTGGTTCGTCACGAACGCGTACGCATATACCGGG